>NW_022258393.1:256771-268169 GCF_009602425.1 Actinia tenebrosa | reverse complement strand
GGGGGGGGGTTTGGAGGGGCTATAGGGGTTTGGAGGTGAGCCTGGCATTTTCTCTGGTTGTTTGTGGATTCTCTCCTGTGCCTTGAGGGTTTTTGTCTGGGTTCTCCAGTTTTCCTCACTCCTCAAAAATAAACATGACCGTGAAGTAAATGGGAAAGGTTTGCAAACCACAGGCTATCAGTGCTCAACACAAAAGCTAGTCCACTAGTCTGGGACTAGTAAATCTTTGCTCCAGGCTAGTAAAATTTAGGACTCACTAGCCCATAGACTAGTAGGTTTTTTAAATACTAAATATCTTTGCTAGTATATTACTCTGCTGGGATAGTTGACTGATAGACTTACTAGCCCACTGTCTACTTATCTGAAAAAAATAAAGAAATAAATTTGCAGTGATTACCTTATCATCACTGCCCAGTGTTTGGAGCTTTGAGTCCAACATTTGTCCATTAACAACCTCAAGACCCATTTCTCTAGCAAGATCTGGGAATTCTTCAGTCTGAGCTTTCAAGACAGCTTTACTTAACCTCTCTCCACAAGAATCAACAGAGAAAGAGGCGATCGGAGGGCTTAACATTGTGGTAATCAAAAGATGAAGGTCACAGATTTGTGAACCCGTTTCATAGACTTCTCTTGTGCTACCAGTAAGAACGCATTTGAGTTTATTCTTGAACCAGCTGGCATCTACAGGCCAATCCTGAAACATCCATCCAACAAAGAATTATTCTTAAACTGTTCAAGAAGTTCAGACCCCCAGGGTACTCAATAYGGTTATTGTATAATATACATGTTGTATTGATTACTTGTTGCAAGGGTTACATGTAGTCTGCAGCTTCTTGACTGAAGCACATACATTTTTGTTTGATGTGTTGTTTTCTCCCTTGCCACAAAGGTTAGTCTCAAGGTTCTTGACTGAAATGCATATGTTTGCTTGATGTGATGGTTCTTTCTCTAACAAGAGTTATCTGCAGGTTCTATGATTTTCTTCACTCCATAAAAATCAACATGTGAATGTAGTGGAAGTGTGTGTATGGAGTGAACGTCCCGGAATTGCCCCCTATGGAGAGTGATGACTGTAGAATATTCAATACAGTAAAAAGAGCTCAATTTAATAACATACTCACTTCATGAGAACAGTCTAGCTTGAGAGTAAAACAAGACGATATATGAAGTCCTTCTAGTTTATCCCCAAATGCATCTTGACAAGCTAATGTCAAGTCATGAAGTGAACAGAATTCTTCAAAGCCATGTACTTTACTGATGCTGGTTGGTGTACATGAGAAAACCTGTCCTTGACAACTGGAATGACTGCTCAGGACACCCACAACCTCAACTAGAAAAAAACAACAGTGTTTGATGTTTGTAAAGTGTTGAACAAGAGAAGAACATAGCATAAGAACATGCCAACCCTAAGAATGTCTGCGCACGAGGCAAATGTTTAYGCTTCTTGGGATATATTTTAAAGATCATGTTTCTTCTGCAAATAAGAGCTTTGATTTTTATCAACATCCTCATAGTTTACAGGATAGAATCATTGTTTAATTAGAATGATCAGTTTATCCCAAGTAACACCTTAAAATGATCACCTTACGTATCACCCTAATCCTTACCAACGCTACAGAGTCAACTGGGTAAAATAACCACAAGAGCATATGTCATTTAGGATTCTTCCTCAGATAAATCAGATAGATCCAGATTAAGGATTTTGTGTGTGTTTACCTTTAGGAGAATATGACTTGAGAAACTCCAACCTGGCAATACACTGAATTAATTCGTAGCGACTCACAAAGTCTTGGGTGATTACTACAAAGTCTCTTCTCTTATCTCCTGCAATTCAATGATATGAAATTATTGTGYGGAAACGCCCCATTTTTCATGTGCAAAATCATATTATTGTCAATGAAAAAGGAGTGTGCAATATCTATCTAGAAAATGCATGCATTGCTTACCATACTCAGCAAGGAATGCAGCTTTTAGGAACAAATCAAGCCATTCTCCAAGCTGTGACTGGGAATCCTTGAGGTTAAATACTACCAATACCTAAAACACCGGAAAGACTGTTTAGCTACAAGTTTAAGAGGTATTATACATTTGTAAAACTGGAGAGAAATTCAATCAATAATTAAGTCGATTAAGAGTGGAGAGACATGGTTCTCAAACACTGTGTTCCTCAAATACTGCTAGACTGTTATTAAAAATGTAAAGCTAGCCAGCACTTTCAAGACCAGTAATTCAATGACTGTATATGAAGCACCCTTGAAAGTAGGGCCTAGATCTTTAAATGTGGTGGAATGATATGTAAATGCCTACAAGCATGATGGGCTAACACTTGAATATTTATGAAATATTATTGAAAGGAGGGGAGGCTAAAGCCCCTCCACCTAACTCTCGGTGTGATTATATGTAGTGTCTGGGACTGCAAAGCATACTTTGGGGTGGGGAAGAGGCTAATCTGGGGGGTTCCAGGGGAACATTTTCACCCCCTTGAAAAATTTGACATTGAGGCTCTTAAAAATGGGATTTCCAGTGCTGTGCTTTCTAGGGTCAATATTTTGAGGGCCAATATTGAGGGCCAATTGCAACATATTTATTGCATTAAAGTCATGCAAATATCGAAGCTTTAAGCAATTCATGACAGAAAATCTTTTTTGACTAAAAACACTGGGCCTCTGCAGTGTCTGACTGTTAAATACCTTTTTGGTTCCAACTGGCAATCTTTTTGACTCAATGATCTTTTGGCTTTCGATCTTGTGTGGTGTATCAGAGAAGACACATTCTGAGGTGTGTGCTTTCATGAAATTATGAACTTCTTTTCCAACATGATTTTCCAAGGTTCTCACATTTCTCAAAGTATTTAGTATCCATGATGGCTTGGCTTTAAAAAACAAAAGATGTTAATAAATGATTTAATATAGCAGATTAGAACTATTTGATTTGACCTACATGTAAAAAAAAAAAGATTTTTTAATAAGCACTAGCACTAGCTATAACATCCCTCCCTTGCAAAATTTTTAATATTCCTGCTACACATAAAGGTTGATGACAACCTAGATGCAAATGGTAGATACCTTGTATGGCTGTTCCATGTTCAGAGCATTGTGGAAAGTCGCATCTGATGTACCTTGTATCACTGGAGAGGTCACATGCAAACACTGTACTCGGGTAATTTACCTTTTGAAAAAAAAGAATTATTATAAGAATAAACCATGAGGATTCCTTTGCAAATGTAGGTTGCCTTTGGGATTACATTCTAACAGAATTAAAGAGAAATTAAGCTTATAAATTATCGAATGATTAATTATTTATATATGCAAAGGTTTCTTGTTTCTTGAGTTCCAGCCTTAATTAAATTTTAGGTTTCCTTATTAAATATCACCACGAAAATTGATTCCTTGTCAACCTAACAATTTATATGACTAGTATTAACGAATTTTTTCGTTCGCTTTCATTTGATTTTGATTGCTTTGCCAATGAACGATTTCACAGACCTGATTTCACATGAACAATCAATTTCAAATCGCAGATTTTTTTGTTTTTCTTCAACAAAATGATTTCCATCCTTTGCACATTGTTACAGATTGATGCGGTTGATCTAAAGRAGTTAAAAAGAGCATGTCTGCTTGGTTTTTAAAGCGTAATTCTATCAAACAAATACCTTGGCGTCACTTCTGTCTATTTTTTTCCCCTCGTCCGCCATCTTGGATTCGCCATTAGTGAGCCAGCTGATGGTCTAGCCAGCGGTATCTCCATGGCTTCACAAAGAAAACAAAATGGCGGATATGAGAACAGTTCTCTTGGCTTCCGAGGCTGAACTTTACGTTCAGGAGCTCAAAACTTTCCSTATAGCAGAGATTGGGAGCCCAAAGTGAGTGTTTTGAGTTGTAAGAGATATTTAGAATGTGTTAGGGATGGTTTGGTCTAGTGTAGGCATTTGTTTTGAGTGGCCTCTGACACCAATGTACGCGGCCGTCATTTGCAAAAAATACCTGAAAATTAAGTTGCATTATTGGTTTCATCCTAAGTTAATATTAGTGCTCTGCAAGTAAATGATTCTGGTAGCTCAAGGTTAAAACGTTTAGACAGTTAGGGGAGAAAGAGAAAAATAACAGCTGAGGCCATTGGTCACTGTTGTCAATGCTTCGATATTCATTAGAGAGGGGAGGGCCCGGGGACTTCGATTTAAAGTCAACAAGTTAATTCAGTGTAATTTTGTTACATATCATTAATGATAGATTCATTATTTATTATTATTTAGATGGTTAACACAACATGAATTTATAGAGAAACTTAATATGCAGGTAAAATGTTGTTGTGTATGCTCTTCCTAATATTCAGGTTACCTGCATATATATATATATATATATATATAAATAGTAAAGCTTTTTATCTTAAGGACCTGTTACACGTTGAATCTTTTTGCTAAAACTTGTGTGCAACAGCATGGCGATATGAGTTTTAGAACAACCCCTGTGAAACTTTTCTCACAATACTGTTGCACACAAGTTTCAGCTAAAAGTTACAGTGTGTAACTGGGCCTTGAAAGTCTTACATATTTGACTTCTAGGCAGTTATTTGTGCATCAACTCAAACAGATGAATACATCAAAGATTATCTCATAACTTTAGGAAAGGTAACTAGTAATCTTAGCTTATTGTTGGTTTCACTTGACAGCATATCCTATCTCATTTGGAAATTATGTTCATTAGCGGAGTCACGAACTTCACATGGTTTCACATTCCCTAAGGAGGATTCAAGAGATGCCTTTTATATATGTGTATTTCTACTTAAGGAATATAAAATGTGCACGCATGTCTCTGTAATGTGATATAAACACACTGCTGGGAGCTGTAGAGCAAAAGAGAAGCAACCTTAGGAACATGAGGCGTGGCTGAGTGTTTCTCTTGCTTCTCAAGTGCTCTACAGCTCCCAGAGTGTTCATATCACAGTACAGAGACATAAGCAGCCGTTTTATATTGCTTTTAGGAGATATTTTTGAACCACTTGGCGCGAGCATGTCTATAATGTCCTCTGATATAAGCTTGGTAGCCATCCAATCAGGGTACATGTTATATCTCAAGTATTTTATACAATACTATACAGTCCTTACAGTATATATCATATGATTGTACTATCAAAAAGAGGATATAAGTCTGGTCTGAGATCACTYGAGCTTGGAAATTTCCAGATTTTACATTTCATACTGTATTATTAAAACTAGATTCCAGTTCTTATTCATGAGTTGATTGCAACTGAAATGTGGAAGGCTAAAGTATATCCCAAGATCGTCCAGTCAGACTTCAATCCAGCTTCTACTTTACCCCTGTACTTTGCAGTGAGTATAAACTCCATAAAATATGTACTGCAATATAAAATTTCATTGACGTCATAGTTGCTGATTTAGGTTCTATTGGGGTGGAGGGGGATTTAAATTATAAAATAGGGAAGCACAGGCRGCGTAGCAGTGAGAGTGCTCACCTCTCATCAATGCGACCCGAGTTCGACTATTAAAAATTTACTTTAATATAACTGGGTCACATTGATATTTGAAATGACTTTCGTCAATTTCTAAATTACACTGACTCGATGATGTGTTAGTWTTTATCAGTTATTCAATTTAATGTGCATGTTGTCTTTTCCTTAGTTATTTCACGAAGCAACCCTCATTGGTTTACTGGAGACTGTCCTATATCATAGGGTAAGTATATGCCTATTAATATAGTGTTGTGGGCCTTTGAAGTGCACCTGAATTGGCTATTTGGCCAATCATATCCAATGCATAATTTAGTTGCATGAGATTGTTTAAATAGGCTTTGAGATAAAATGCATGCTTATGTTAACTTTCCTGCTGCAGAGAGATAAAAACTGTGCACAATTTAAAAAACTCTTGAATGTAGTGACCCAATTACTCTACTCKTATGATGACAAGTCCAGGAATCGAACCATATTAAGACCCCAGAAGTGAGAGGGTCAGAGTTCACTACCCACTACACCACCCTTGATTATACCTTAGATTAGCCAAAGTCTTTTCAGTCTGCTTTAAATCAACATGCWTTCTTTTTTAAACTTTCTTTGAATACCAGGAATCTTGTGAAGCAGCTGAGGAAAGCATTCTAGATTTACTAGATTATTGTCACAGAAAACTGACCCATTTGATAGCAAGGTAACTATGGACACTTTACTCGTACTAATACTACTACAGTAGTATTCTACCACTTTTGACTATAGAAGTCCTCTCTCTTGCCTTTAATTATTTACCATTGATGGATTTATGGGGGGAGGCTTTGGTGACACAGCCCCAATTTTTAGTTTGGAATTTTGGTTTGACTCTTTGTTTAACATTTGATGACTTTGTTTACCATTTTTGTTCAAAACATMCCAAGAACCCAGCAAATAGCATTTCTAAAATCATAAGTTAAGAATTTCCTTGGGAGCTTGCTGAAATATTAGTTATCTAAAATTWATTGATATTTAATCAAGTAATTTTAATAATCAAGTTTGGACTTTTTAATTCCAGTCAAGAGGAAGCAGATACAGAGAAAGAAACAACAGCAAGTTCAAATCCCAGTATCGAAGTAAGTTACACAGCAAATTTTGCCTGACTTGATTGGATAGGTAGCCATCTCATAAGCTGTGACTGCAGTTTATAGAATGTCGTACTACAGCATTGTCAATTTTTGCAATCATGCCATTTTGCAGCCATATATCTAACGGTACTGTAGAAGTCATCTACATTTAGAATCATGATTAGGCTCCTATGTGTAGCACTATATTAATGTCGTCATGCTTACTCCCCTAAGTTCTAAGCTACTTTTGGGATTGAGTCTTGCATGAGGTCACTAATAGCAGCTGCATAGGGGACTAAATGACAACCATTAAAACATTACAAWTTTTTTATTTAAATGTGGATTGATAATTTGAATAGGTCAAGATTATATCTGACTCCTCTCTTACAAAAAAAAGATGTTAAATGGTATTACATTGTACAACTGTGAGAAATGAAAGAATTTGACTGTTTTATGCTCATGTCATGTACTTTTGATATTTTCAGGAATTACAAAGACAAGATGATGATATCAAATTCACTGTGTGTGTCAAAGCTATTTCAATTCTTAACTAYATTACTGAACATATCAACAGGTTGGTGCTGTTCATTACATTTAGCACCCAGGTTTAYGAAGAGTGGATAGCACTATCCAATGTATACAACTTATCCAGTTGATAAATTTATTGGATGACACTGGATAATGATTTATCTGTCGCACTGCTCTATCCRCCCTTCATAAAACTTGGCTCTGCCTTTTATGGAATTCCTTGATGTTTGAACTATTCCATTTAATRAACATTTTATTATTACTTTTGTCATTGCTAGCCTTCCATATAGTGTGTTGACAAGAATGCTAAATACTCACGGTAAGAAATTTTTTTCTGAAAAATAACCTTTTCTCATTTAAATACATTTTTATCCATTTTGTAACCATCTAGTACCTGTACCCTGTACATGTATCTACCCACCATCAGTTCATCTCTTATTCCATCCATCCATCTGTCATTCCATGTCCATCCATCCATCCATCCATCCATCAGTAAAACTGTTATTTCTTCCACTTACCCATCCATCAATAATTACAGTGTAATTGTGTAATTCTAACCATCCACCCCCCCATCTGGCATTCCATCCACCCACCCATCCATCAGTAGGTTTGTGTCATTCTAACCATCCACCCACCCATCCATCCAWAAACCAGATAATGCCTAYACAGTCCAAGTAATTATCTTGAGGAGAAAAACGTATATGTTAAATAAATTAATGTTTTATTTCTTTTAGACATGCCTGTTGTTCTGGTTCAGTTAGTAGAAAACCCTCCCTGGGTCAGAAGGAACAAAGAAGGTAAAGAAAACAATAACTGTAGCACTGTGCCTAAGTCCAAAGAAAATATTGAAAATATTGTCTTGTCACAGGAAAGCTAGAAAAATTTATTGATACAAAGTGGAGAACTGTTGATGAAAGGGAAAGACTACAGCTTACGAAGACAGATGGACAGGTAATGCTGGTTGCCTTCCTCCCTCCCTCCCTTTCTCCCTCCCTCCCTCCCTTCCTTTCTCCTATCCTTCCTTTTTTCCTTCTTTCCTTTCTCCTTCCTTCCTTCCTTCCTTAATATTCTTAGACAGGGAATATTAATATTAGCTTGTTAGGTTTTTAAAAAGCATGGGTGGTGTAGCGATGGTTCACTTGCTGACAGGGTCTTGGATTCGATCAACAGCTCAGCATCACATGCAAGTAGAGACTGTTAGGTTTCTCTTTTGGGTTCAGGGCTTATCTCTGGTTTCTCTGGTTTTCYTCCCTTTGAAAAACCTAACAATYTAATCAAATTCCACTTTTATCTGTGAGATAGCCATGCCCTATCTTTGCTCAGCCTAGATGCTCTATTAGGGTTTGATAAAATTTGAAGATTTTACAAGAACTCACAAATCTTCTATTTATTCATTTTTGCTCAATAGATATGGCTTGCTTTATTCAATCTTCTTTTGAAAGAAGACTGTCAGAGAAAATATGAGCTGAACGACTACAAAAAAGCACAAATTCTGAAGGTAAGATGTCCTAATTTTGACTTGATCAGAAAATTCTCTATATTGACAATTTGTTCCATAATTTTATTGAGATAATTATTATGATAATGATTAATAATAGTTTATTATAAGCATATTTATGTTGTTCATCATGTGCTGTGCCATCATGTGCTATGCCGTATGAATAATAAACATATTTATTCAAACCATTAATCTTATTATTTTGTGTTATCAGCTAAGAGGATATCTTAATGAAGTGTTACTGGACCAGATCCCTAGTCTCATTGACGTGCAGCGATACTTGGAACATCTTGCTATTATGGAACCACCTGCTGTCAAGAAGGATCTTGTYCTTGAGCAGGTACTGTATGGATGACTAGTCCTGACTGTCATGCTATGGTGATGCTATGGTACTATACCATATCAACATTAGTCATCCTGTACTGTGTCATGTCATCCTGTACTGTCATGTCATCCTGTGCTGTGTCTGTGATGTGCTGTGCTGTGTCATGATATTCTGTGGTGTGTTATGATATGCTGTGCTGTGTCATGATATGCTGTGCTGTGCTGTGCAAAGTGTCATCCTGTGTTGTGTTGTGTCATCCTGTGTTGTGTTGTGTCATCCTGTGCTGTGCTGTGCAAAGTGTCATCCTGTGTTGTGTCGTGACATCCTGTGCTGTGTCATGATGTTATGTGCTGTGCAAAGTGTCATCCTGTGCTGTGCCATGTTATCCTGAGCTGTGCTGTGCTGTGCTGTGCTTTGCTTAATCTGCTATAGACCTCACCTTTGATACACRTTATTTACAAGCTAATCACTGTCAATGGTCAGAACTATTAAGAAACTGTTTACAAAACCCTAGCTAAATCTGTCTTGCTCTCTCTCTCTTTTTAGCTCCCTGAAATACGAGAAACCYTGCTGAAGCAAAATACAGGGAAATGGAACAAAATAGCAGAACATCAGAGAAAAGAATACTTTTTACCTTCTGAAAATGAAGTAAAAAAGCAAGCCCAGAAGTGAGTAGCTTTTCTTATCACTTTGATAATAGTCCATGTTGACTCGTGCATGGCCTCGCATTCAACCACCTCTGGGTGAGGTTACTCATGGTTGAAAAGAGGTTCTTATTCACATGGGAATAAACATGATGTAGTGTGATAAAGCTCCATTATGAACTTCATTGTTTCTTCTATCAGGCTAGCAGCGACCTATAACCTTGATGCTTTAGAAGATCTCATCAGCGAACCTCCTAAGTGTGCAGCATGTGGTAAAGCAGCAGCCAAGAGATGCTCAAGATGTCAAAATGTCTGGTATTGTAAAAGGTAAAGTGCGCATGCTCATCAGAAAACAGACGTGGGCATAAGGGGCTCTAGAAACTTGCAAGCTTGGCTGCAAGTAAAATACCRAAAATCTATATCTTTTTTCTTTGATATCAATTTTACTCCTAAGAGAACGTGCAGATGTTGGTGGTTTGGGATTATTTTAGGCAAGTGCCTGTCTGAACGCCTCTTCTCATTGGTTCATTTGGTTCATAGGGCTGCAAAGGTTGTAGCCAAAAGTGTCATATGCTGTCCACTGTTGTCGCGCATCCTGCCACATTTGAATCATGCGTTACGTGCTGCAAATATACTTTCAGATTATTGCTGCAAGGGTTGCAGAGGGTTGCAAGGGCTGTGAGGCTTACAGGGGTTGTGAGGGTTGCAGGGGTTGCAAGGGTTGCAGGGGTTGCAAGGGTTGCAGGGGTTGCAAGGGTTGCAGGGGTTGCAAGGGATGCGAGGGTTGCAAGGGTTGCGCTTACGGCTACGGCTCGTGCTTCTCCTTACACTTCTTCGTGCTTACGTCACCACCTGTGTGCTTTATTACTGAACGGAGCAAGTAAAAAGCTGTTTCATTTGTTAAATACGATACTATATTGTTCTGTAGGGAGTGCCAAGTAAAGGACTGGCCCAAACACAAACCCATATGCCACGTGATGTCGAAGGACAATTAGAATATTCTTGGACCCAAACTGAGGACGAGCAAGGCTCAATCCTGTTTATATCATATTTTAGACTGCATGGAAATAAGATCCATATTTATGTAATCGTGCAAGGATTATCGGCATGGCAAAAAAACAGTACTCAAGAGAATGACATTCTGAAAAGGGAAGCGATCACTTCTAAGCTGTACGCTTCTTCCGTGTCCAAGTTCTTCTTGTCATGAAAGTTATAGAATACGAGTGAAAGACGTTGAGTTGCCAGCACTTTCATATGCTTTTTGCTAGCCTAGTCTACATCCACAACCTGTCTCCCTCTTCTAGAAGGGCGGATCTGGACGKGGTTTATTGAGTAGCTGTACATTCCTTCTCTGTGTATGATGTCCTCAATAAATGTAGGCGGGTGAATAACATTTCCGAAGGGTCAGAGTTGGCTCTGAAGGGCTACCTTGAACTTGCAGGAATTTGCCTTGGATTTACTGCGTCATGATTGGTGGAGTATGTTGTCGAAGTTTCTAAAATCAGCTTCTGGAATATTTGAAATTAAACAAAATAGTATGCTTTTTAGAAGCTACAGCGGTGAGTTAGATTGAATACTTTGGGCACAGCTGGCGACCATTAGCAAAAACAGCAGGGTTCATTTTGTTTAAACAAAAAAATATATTGAAACTACGATTTATTATCAATTTATAATTAATGTAAAAAAAAAAAMAACTCTAGTTCTTCTCCTAAATTTACAAAAAAAGCAGTGTCGTAGCGATGGGAGTAGTATCTTCTTTGCAGCAGTCATTCGTGTCGGTCTCATCATAACGTCTGCTAGAGGCTACAAGGAGAGTGGCTGCTTCCCCACTCCCCCCCCCCCC
>NW_022258393.1:233609-256686 GCF_009602425.1 Actinia tenebrosa | reverse complement strand
CAGGAAACTTTAGTCGGCAAACAGAGATCTCTTTTGGGAATTCCACGGGCTTTTGATTTCAGAGGTGGCGCAGTGAATCAGTGAATCCTCAAATTTACTTTGCGATATTCAGTTTTAAGCGTTTTTATTAACGGATTTCAGAAATGCCCAGCAAACGTTTTCAAGGCAATCAATAATCCAAACCATTTAGACTAACTAGTTTACCGAAGAAATTTATTATGTTTCCTTTGAAACTGAGCGTTTTGCCGACTTTCCTCCCCCTCCCCTAAAGCACCGCTACACAAGCTAAAACAATTGCGTAATCAGTGACCCTTGACGTAACTGGTATAAACACTTTGAAATGACGCATGCGCAGAGCGACGCATCACGCGTCCTTATTCAAAGGCTTTCTATAATAGTCCTCGTTCTATAGCATACAACGCTTTGTAGCGACTGCTCACTGGTAAAGGATATATACCACTACTCAACGCTTGCAAATTTYCAAGATCTCAACACATCAAAATGGAAGGTACGTATTCGACCTTATTTTTGCAAATGTGTTTTCTCCTTCAAATATATCTTTCAATAAGACTAAATTTAGCTAGAAGTCCGCTTTGAATAATTTTCAGCGTCAGCGTTCATACTCGAACATCTCTTATATAGTTTACAGAAATGTTTCGAATAGAGGAAATGTATGGCCGGTACAGATACAAGAAATGTATGTGTAGATTCTTGTATGTTACTGATTAGAAAAAGCCAAACTTCACCAACCCGGCTTGATTAATTTCAAATCGCAATCTAAAATAGAAGATTATTGAACAAATAACGGCCACAAGACATGTGCGCTCGAWTTTTAGGAGGCTTTTGTGTTTGCTTGAATTTGGCTGTTCACGTTGGATTGCGCGCGGCTCGTAGTTGTAGAATTAATGTATGGATATACAAGTGTGTAGTGAGTATACATCATGCAGTAAGAAGCGGATCGCGGAGAGGAAAGGGGATAGGGATAGACATTTTGGAAGAAAAATTACGACCGTTTGCTTCAATTTAATTGCCACTCTAGAATTTCGATATAATTTCGAGTTTTAATCCRAAATTTTATTTTCTTGGTGCATGCAGCTGCAAAGAGAAAGCGTGCAGCGCAAACCAACAAGGGTAGATCCAAGAAGAAGACCAAAACTGATGATGGACCCAAGATCAAACGTCCTCTCTCGGCTTACTTGTACTTCACGAAGGACTTTCGTGAAGAAAGGGCAGCTAAAGGCCTTGATAACTCGAAAGTGAATGAAGTTGCCAAGTGCGCTGGAGAAAGATGGAGGAGCATGAGTGAAAAAGACAAAGCGCCTTATGAATTAAAAGCAAAAGCAGACAAGGAAAGATATCAGCAACAGGTAAAAATTATAGAAACAGTTTATTTCTTTTTCTTTATAATCTATAAAACATGGAGGCAACCGAACGACTTGGGATGCCGATTCCATAAAACATTGGGGTCAAGCCAGCCACCTAATTTACTTGAATATCTAAAAGACTTCTTAAAAATAATATCAATTCTATACTAGAATTTATATAAACAGATGTTAGCTATAATCGGATTTTAAAAAATCTTAATGAAAAGACTTGATATTTTGAAGTGATTTTTGTTCAAAAATAAGCAGTTTTTTTCTAAAAATTCTGTAATTAATTAACACTTAACCATGAAGAAGCTATCGTGCAGCCCAGAGTTAATGACTCTGCAGCCAGATAAAATTTATAGTAACCATTGTATTCTCTATGTCTACTACAAAACTACGTATAACTACAAAACTAGGTATATTATTCCAGCCAAATGAGGTCTGATATAGTAGTGCGTGTAAATTCATAAAGTAAACACAAGATCACGAGTAAAAGAACAACAAAACTGCCGTGAACTACTTCGCATATCAAGAAGTTCCCGTCGTAATTGTATGGAGATTTATACGATGCTTCAGTTATGCGAGAACCATCGAGGGGAATTTTACTCTAAGCTGTAGATTGGAAACCGTAAACAAAGCATAGAGAGAATCTCTTTTCTGCTGGATTTCCCGCCGTGGATTTCTTGGTACAACCAACAATAGACTTACCCGAGATATTTTTCTGGGCCCTTCGAGAGATTGGAGGACGAACAAGACCTTTGCTCCAGCATCGAAAACTGGCTTAATAAATCGAAGCATTTTCCTGTATACGTCGATATAAAGGTTATTTTGCAAAGATTTTAGAGGTTTTGCTGTCAATCTTGTAACATCAATCAAAGAGAGAAGTGTAATTGCTAGAGGCGAGCATGCGCAGTGGTTAGCGTCTAACTCATGCCAGGTCGCCTCGTGCTTTGGTTGTGTTGTAGCATCTTTCTCTTTTACTGCGCGCTGCCTCTGAAACTACCAACTTCCACCTCACCAAACTGAATGAGTTCAAAGACCTCAAAAACTCCGAAAATAAGCCAGTTCTTTACTCCGACGAGCAAAAACGGTGAAATGGAAGGTATATTTTGATTGAGTGATTTTTTATGAATTTTTTGTTTTTTAAATGCGCGCCCCTTTGGATGTCGTACTAAGCGCTCTTGTTTCTCTACTGTCCTTCTTATATCACTATATACTGCCTTCATACACTGCCTTAGTAGGGCATGTATGTGGTACATAGCTTGTATGACCCAGATTGAATCCAAAAATTTGCACTATTTTCGACCTGAGTTCAGCCTAAAATCACTTTAATGTCTTAGTTTATATATTCTAGTGTGGAAATCGAGGCCTGCCAAGACGTGCGCTCGAATTTTGAGCACTGTTTTCGGCGAAGTTCTTGCGTTCGTGTTTACAGACGTTGTATGAATGTGTGTTTATCGGTTAGACCGGGATACGATGTTTTGCAAAAATCTGAACTCAGGCTTTGAACAAACGCCTCAAGCGCCTAAATTTTAGCCTAAAAGCACACTCCTTGGGTGTCGTTGGAGGTTAAGCGCTGTAAACATGTCGTTGTTTTCTCTTCTCTTTCGCATCGCGAAGGAACGAAAGGAAAGAAGCGAGTTGTCGACAGCGCCAAGAATGGAGCACCAAAGAAAGCTAAACAACAAAAAGTGGAGAGAGGAGGGAAAAAGAAGAAGGAGAAGTCTGCTATCAAACGAGCATCTTCGGCGTAYATCTTCTTTTCTAAAGACTTCAGAAACAAATTGAAAGAGGAATGCGACAAGAAAGGCGAAGTCATTCCTGGTGTGAACGAAGTAGCTAAACTTTGTGGAGAGCGTTGGAGAAAAATGACGGACGAAGATAAAAAGCCTTTCCAAAAACTGGCGGATTTAGATAAATCTCGCTACCATAAGGAGGTAAGAAGATGGGGTACAAACGGCGTCTTAGCTGTAGTTTGTGAATTTTTCCTCGAAGGAACAAAATGGCGGCTGTCGTTGTTGAACCAAACTGCGGACTGAGAACTAAACATGTCACGTGACTAAATCCAAGATTTTGTTTTTTTGATAAAATTTTTTTAATTTTTTTTTAAAACTTGATAAAAGTTGTTAAACTAATAAAAATGTATTTTTTAGAGTAGCAAGTTTAAATAATTTTTAAGAAATTCATAAAATGTCATTTTTGTAAGGCTAGTTATGTATTTTTTTGAGTTCATCTCAAATATTATAAACTACAGTTGAATATTTTCTTAAATAAAAATAACAATCCCTACCAGCTTTGCAAAGGTATTAACTGATAGAATGGATATTGATATTACATTGGTAGAAATTTACCAGCAGTGGTAAAAGTTTAACACCAAGTTATCTACCATTAGTGAAGCTCTTGCTTGTGATACAACTTAGCTTTTCAGTCTTAATATTGGTTATGACGAGGAATTCCATCGTAATCCCTGAAGATGCCCAAATGCGAATAAATTCCTTATTACCATATAACATAATTACATTATTTTATATTACAGTTGTAACAAAGTTACATTGTTGCTATAGTAACTTAAATTGCATTAAAATTAACTTTTACTCAAAAAATTCACTGGTGAATAGCTAAACACTGGTTTGACCCTTAAATATATCTGGGTTAGTATATGTAATAGGACTACTTGCTGTCCAATTTGGAAATAATTAGATTACAAAACTTTTGAGGACTGACAAAGTTGGAGGAGGCTAATAGGCCAAGTCCRATTTGGCAGTCAGAGGAATTTTTTAAATTCAATTATTTCTGAATTGGACAGACATGTAGTCCTATTGAAGATTAATTTTATCATCCCAAACTATACTAGACTGATTCCATGAGTCATAGTTTTCCCTGAAAATAATACAGTAGTTGCTTATATGGGATTATAAAGTGATGATACAATTGATCAAAGTTATAAGTTCAAGGTAACATTTTGGATACATATGCCATCAACCTATTTCTCTTCGTTTGTTGAATTTTTATACACTGTATAATATAAGTTACAAAGCATGTTTGTTTTAATATTATGATATTAATTTTTTACATAAATAATTGAATTTGTTTTGTTTTTTCCTTCTAGAGTGGTAAGGGGGATTTGCCCGCAAAAGATTCAGATAAACCCAAGAGAGCTCCGACTGCATATTTTATATTCTTGGCAGAATTTAGAAAGAAGATGGCTGGTGTTGAATTAGAAGATGGACAGAAAATCCCTGCTCTCGCTGGTGAAAAATGGAGGTCAATGACCGACAAAGATAAAGAACCTTATGCAAAGAAAGAAGCAGAAGAAAAAAAGAAATATGAGGCTGCTATGGAAAGTTACAGGGAAAAGGTACCTGATTGATAATATTCATTTATAGTATTAATGAATGATATAGAAGTGTTAAATTGCTTATAAGCCTTTGCACAATATTTTCAGAATTGATTCTTTAGATAGTGGATAGTGAAAATATTTTGTCATTCGAATGTCAGGTCTTTGAGATACGAAGGTTTATATTCTCAATATGTTAATGACTATGATCATTTAATATACAGCACTGCACTCRTTCTGGAGTACAGTATTTTAAATCATCACCCTTTTACTCGTGACTCACATAAAGGTTCTTACGAATTTGTTTTCAAAAAATGTCCAGCGTTCAATATTAAAAGTTGCCACAAAATAACTCAAATCACTTATGTAACRTCATAGTCATTAACATATTGGAAATATATAAACCTTGGTACCTCAAAGACTTGACATTCAAATGTTGAATTATTTTCGCTATTTTAAAGAATCAAGTCTGAAAATGTTGTGTAAAGGTTTATAAGCACTTTAAGTGGAAGGGTTTTTTATGGGGAGAGGCATTCATTTCTTAGGAAAGGAGAAGATTTACATTGACGCCACACAAAAAGATCTACAACCCTATCATCAAAAGGATTAATAATGTGACCTATTTGTGTGTGTGTGTGTGATGTCAATGTAAATAATTTACTTTGACATCACACAAAAAAATCTACGATCCTCTCATCAAGAGGATAAATAATGTGACCTCTGCATTTTRTGTGTGTGTGTGTGTAAATTATTTACATTGACATCACACACAAAAATCTACGACCCTCTCATCAAAAGGATAAAATTAATGTGATCCCATTGTTTCAATTTAAATTTTTTGGATTGTATGAAAATTTTGATAACCCCTTACCTAGATTCCTCAAACCTTGCCTTATCTAAAACAGGGATGATTATGACATACTATAGAAATGTCCTATTTTTGTTGTTGTGATATTTGCAAAGTTGAAATATTTTGGAGGGAAAGGTGCTGAAACAATATTATCAGCAGGGACAACAGAGTAAACTATAGCATATTTTGGTCCCATGTCATAAAAGTGCTTCTAACTCACCTCTGACATGGGATCCATTTCTGATCCATTTTATATGTGAGCAGGATTTCTTTTTAATTCTTACCTATACTTTAACTTTTTCTGGGTTTTTGTCTATTTTATCCTTTTTCAACGGTTTTCTTTCAAACAATACAGTAGTGTAACAGCACAAATATTATTAATAATATAGAACCCAAATAAAATTATAATTTTTGAGACAAGTTTTGACATTTTTTGTGATGCCTTCAGTTCATTTAATGAAACAGCAATATAATAGTCAACAATTTTAATTACGAAAAATAATAATAAATTACCACTGTTTTCCATGCTTGCGTTGGTTGAGATAACAGTTGCGACAGGGAAAACGGACAATAGATTAGGGTCAATAATTTAATTCATTAGAGTAAGAAGAGGTGCAAGTGAACATAGGTTTATTTGATTGATGTAAGTCTATTTCAAAAATTTCTCAGTCGAAACTTTTGTTTATCAGCACACAATGAAAACGGTGGTAAGGTATTTCGAATATTTGATATTTTTTTGCAAATTAGCAAACTTTCACAAATGTATGTAATGTGTAATCGTATTGTATGCAATAAATGCACCTCAAATGCAACCATTAAAGAAATAATACTCTAGGGRTTGACACATTGTCTGAAATGGGAAAATTCTGGATTAGGTCTATAAGCTTTTCCAGTAGATTGTGTATTTTAAGTCAAAGTCCTATCAGAATGCAAGTATTTTGATTATTCTTTGATGGAATGCTAACATGTTTTGCCAAAAATTGAACTCTTATGCATGAAATGTCAACTTGCATCTACTTGTACATAAAACTTCATGCTGGTTTTTGTGATAATGTATAATTTTGCTCTATTATTAATTATTTTTAACTACAATTAAAGATAAAGGATGCTCCAAAACCAGAAAAGAAATCAAAGCCCAAAAAGAGAGAAGAGCCAGAAGAAGAAGAGGAAGATGAAGAAGACGATGATGATGAAGATGATGACGATGATGATGGTGAGTAACATATTTACTATATGCTGCTGTTCTGAACCATTGCTTTGTTCAAACCCCCATTTTTCTAACTTGCCAAGTCTTGTTCTCTTTTTCTCTCTCTCTCCATCCACTCTCCAAGTCTTCTTTTGCCCCCTCTTGCCCTTCAGTTGTCCATTATTCTTGACTTCCTTCATAAAAAAACATGTCCTGCATACCTCCTATTTCAACGAATTTAACAATTTTTCTTTCATTTTCAGATGACGATGATGATGAGTAGTGCTGTTCCATGATATCATCCTTCATGTAAAGTAGATATAGTRTTTATAACCTCCAGTCGCTGGATACTTTGGATTTATACTCTTTATATTGACACTGCTGGTGATGCCAGTCAAAGTTTTTCTCTCTGATTTGTGTGTTTGCCTTAAAGATATATTTTATTTTTGTGAAAATTGTAGTATTTTGTCAGTGCTTTTGTGTCGCACAGTGATTTTAATAACTCATTTCAAGCATGAGTGTTACTTATGAATAGTTGACTTTTTTACTCAGTGTCTCTCACTCTCTGCTTTTGATTACTGGTACATATCAGGACTCATTCTATAGGTATAAAGAAAAACAAATATGGCTGAACCATAGCCATGGCTTAATATCCAGGTGTGTAACTCAAGAAAACATCTACACCCCTCCCCTTTTGGGGGTGGTTTAGGAAATTCAGAATAGGTAAACATATAGTATTAATAAGTATTAATGAACCCTTGAAATTCTATTGAATGCAAGGCTAACATGGTACAAAAAAAATGCCACAAACTCCATCTAGAAACAGTGTGATTTTGTTTGTATTTTCATGTTAGCCTTGCGCCCAAGATCATCCAAGAAACTTTTGGGAAGGTTCCATTCAAGTAACTGTGTTTCAGATTGTTTGTGAGAGAAAGAAAAGGAAGTCAAGTCCCTCAAACCCCTTAAACCCCTCTCCTCTCTCCCTTAAACAAAGTGGGTAAATTCTAGAATTTTCAGAGTTTCTGTATCAGAGGGGGGTCATTGTCAAATGTTACTCATGGGTGAATTTTGGATGTTTTCTAGAGCTATACATAGGTAAAAAGGTGGAGATCTAATAGCCATGTTTGTCTTTTATGAGGATTCATTTCAAAAAATTTTGCAAATCATGAGGAATGTTAATTTCGCCAAGCTGAATTTCGTTGGAACGTGGCTTACATTTAGCAAAGATGTTCATGTCCTTACTGCTTTGCTAACTTTACTTGTTTTTTGCTGGTTTGCAATTTATGCATCTTGGTGAAGTGTTCATGTTTTTTTCAGTCAAACCAATTATCTTAACAGTACTGCCGCCATTACAAAAATCATAGAAAGTTAGAGCTCTGCAGTCAGTATATGTTACAAGGGATTGAATGAGGTTTCAAACCCTACTGAACCCTTAACATAGAAGCAAGAGAACTGGTTGCTTTAGCCCCAAAAAAAGACTAGCTGGGAAAAAAGCTGATCCATATATTATTCATTTTCAAGCAACTTTTATCAAAGATCGAGTACAGTACCGATCATTAGTTTTACATCTGTAGATAGAGCATACTTGTAATGCAATCTCTATTTAGTAAGACAGGATGTGAGTTTTGTCGTGTATTTCTAAGTTACAAACCAAGAGGGTGATTGCTTCTGTACAAATGAAAAAGTTTTGCACACACAAGAGATGGTACCAAAATWTTAGCAAATTAATTGGAAGCAGTTATTTTTAGCAGGCAATATATGACAAAACTTGGGTTATGTTGTAGCACAGTAAATCCAAATAGAAAGGTTTTTGATCCGACCATTTGTTAGATACCAAAACACATCATTTAAAAATGTATTTTTCGAACTTGACAAAGTACATTTTGRTTGTTCATTTGTATTATAGTGCTTCAAATATCAGTCACACGCATGAAATCGTACAATTTGCCATCCTGACGAAATAGGTTTTGGTGGACGTCAATCAGTGCGTTTCCATGACATTCCATAGGAACATACCCTTAAATGCTTTGTGTTTTCCGACAAGCTGGAAAACCCTTTGATTGGCGTCCACCAACTCTATTTTGTCCTGAAAATTTTTTTCCAAGATTTTTTGCCTGTGTAATTCAGAAGCACTTTAAGCCGTTAGACCTAACATACATCTGTAGTTTTCCTYCAGTTTTGATATGTGCCGACTTCACTAAACAATGCAACAGCATTTCCATACRCATGTCATTTTTCTTGTTTTAAGATGAAATAAAATTTGTGTTTAGTTAAATCTTGAAGACCTATAATCTATAACCCATAATTTGCAATCTTTGGCCTTAAGGAGGGGGCCTGACACCAAGGTTTGTGGTTTTGGTCAATTTTTGATGCAGATTTGCATAAAAGTTTAGGCTGCATTCATAATGTATGGCGGGGGGGGGGGGGGGGCAGATGAAATTGAGAGGGGACTGGGAAAATTTAGGTAGGAAAAAGGGGGGATGGACAAATTTTTATCAGAAATTTCAACTGCCCCCCCCTCTGCCATACATTATGAACCCAGCCTAAGCATGTGTTCTTGGCTTGGCTTGTTCTCATTTCAATCCCATGGTGCACAATAATTGTGACATCTTCAGTGGATAACGTTGTTTACAACACTTAAAAAGTATCGAAAACCATAGCTTTTTCGTGTTTAGCTAGTAATCCGCACGTGCGTGATATAACTGCACACACCACACACGTTTTCTGTTCCTTCAACTGTAGTCAACATTAATAACCAGCCACACCCCAATCCCATTGTGTAATGCGGTGGTTTTCCTCAATAATGTCTCGGTACAGGTCTACATTTTTAAAATATAGACCTGTCCCAGGGACATTCATATCCAATCAATATGAAATCCAAATCCATTGTTCCTAAATCATGGATCTGTGCAATTACAGGGCTGTCAACCCCCAAGATATTCAAATCTGGAGAATTGATAAGGAAGGGACATGACGTCACAGCACGTCAAAAAGCGCGTGAAGACATCTTTCGCTTTGTAACATTTGATGTGATTGGTTTATTTCTGACCAATCAGATTATCACTTATATTACAATGGCCTGCTTGCAAGAACAGTTTATGAGGAACRTTTTGATTTTGTTAGCGATTTAAAATAACACAAACAACACAAAATAATCGGAATTTTATGGTTGTGAAAGTTGAGTCTCACAAGAAATGGTCAGCTTTGGGGATTATCTGGGAGATTTGAGGCTCTGATCTGGAGACCGGGAGATACGGTACAAAATCTGGAGACTCCTGGTTTATCCGGCAGAGTTGACAGCCCTCCAATTATCAACAATGGCATCATGTCGGGGCTGATTATTTAACCTGTTCAAACACACGAGTGAGGGCGTTCTTAAAAATGAAGGCCTCGGCTTTTATTTTTAAGAATGCCCTTGCCGTAGTGTTTGATTCTTTACTTATTGGTCATGTTGAGTCTTGGAACTCATCAATTTCTTGAACAAACTTTTACAGATGATTCCTCAATTATACTTGTATATCATAAAAGGACTGCAAGGCAGCATTAGAAGATTAGGGGTTACATCACTGAGGCAAGCAGGACTTGAACTCAGATCACATTGGCGAGANTTGTATATCATAAAAGGACTGCAAGGCAGCATTAGAAGATTAGGGGTTACATCACTGAGGCAAGCAGGACTTGAACTCAGATCACATTGGCGAGAGGCAAGCACTCTCGTTGCTACACCACCCATGCTTTTAAATTGATTGGCAGACCCTGCAAATTCAGTAGATTTCAGATTTTGTTCTTTAGAGTCAAAATCATGGATCTGACCTCTTCACAAATGTCTTATGTTTGTTTTTTGTCAGCAACGGATGGGACGTGTTTCATGTTTCACATTAAAATAATTCTCACCTTGTCTAAAATGTCTGGCTAAACCAATAGTCCGATTGCCAGACAAGAAAACTTGATCAGATGGAATAAAAAAAAATCTTACAAAGGATGAGTCACGCATAGAAATCCCCATTGCAAGGGCAAAGTTTCAAATAACAGCTTTCGAAAGTAATCCAATATTTCAGACAATACTTTGAGCAAAAAGAAAATAAAAAAGTATAAAGCATAAATAAATGGCCAAACTCCAAAAAAGTTCATAATTATTTATCCGCATTCGAGTTGATTTTTTTTAAACCGGAGCAGATTTCATCCACTTCAGTACGTAATGACTTTTTTCTGATAATATTACCGTAAAGAACATCCGATGTATATATTTCATTTTATGAACAAAGCCTTTGTTATAAGACCTGAACAAAAGATACTAAAAAAATCATGAAAGTAAATGATTTCTTATAAATTTAAATCTCTTTGTACGAAATGATCGACACATGTTCCTATATCGGGTGATATTTGCAAGCCTTTGATAATGAATTATTCAAGAACTTTCGCTCGGCAAACACAAATAACAGAAGGATTCCTCACGATCGAAATATAAGCCACACTTTAAAACAGTATTCTTGAGAAAAACTAAGTAATGAAACAGAGAATCACTTTAAAAAAACAACAACAAGAAACACTTCAATGCTTACATCTTAATGGCTTTCCTTAAAAAATTTCGAAGCGTACACAAGAAATGAAACCCACGATATTTTCCTTGTTAAAACCAATTTTTTTTCCAATTTATTGAAATCTGACGAAAAGGCTGTACAGATTCTTAGAAATTCTCTCTTTTTATACATTTAAAAATACAACCTTATGTTACAAACTCCACAGATTGCAGCAACTGCAACCAGTAGGGCTTTTTTTACAAACAATTTCGACTTATTTTCAAACTTTACATTGAATCTGTACATATTAATCTTAGTAGGCTAATATTTCTCGATTATCTAGCACTGAACACAGGTTTGAACTGGCATAATGTCCCTATTTGAGTGAAGCATACTTTCCTTCTTTCGTATGTTGTTTAGCCTCTCTTGATTTCGTGGGGTTCTTTCCTTTCGGCCCGTCATGTCTCGAAGGACATCTTCGTTCACGTCGCAGATGGAGCCATTTTCACCTATTCTAAAGCACACATCGTTGGGGTCGATCCAAACGGTTAATTCTTCGGGGAAAGCTTTAAGTTCGGCGTGCGAGACTCCCACCAAACGAGCAGCAGCGACAATGATGGGGTCCATACTATGGTTTATGCGGATACATCGAAATCCACTTCCCAACAAAGGGTTATTCGGATGCCAGTGCGTCTTGTACCTTTCGCATAAAAGCTCTTCCATTGTCGATCGAAATTTCTCCAGTCGAGGTTCACTAATTTGACTGGTTCGTCTTAGCATTAGGAAAAGGAATCTACACGCTGTATTCACTTCTTTCTTCATCTTTAGTACGTGTTAAGAAATGTTCGAGTTGCTTCACTTTCCTTATACGCGGTCGTCTTGTTTTGTTTTGAAGCGATAGAAATGCGTCCAAAATTCGGTCAATTTGCGTCCTTCTTTCAATTCAACTGCCTTCGATCTTCCAAATATCCTTTCAACTCTTCTCTATTCTTCGCAAAGATCTTTAGTTTTGCGATTAGAACGAAAAAAATCGCTTTTCTGTGACTCGAGTCACGCTCCTTGAATTGTTTTTCATATGATTTTCCTTTGCGCGGAAATTATTTCTGCTTGCGTCTAGTAAAAACCCCCGATGACGTCACGCGAACGCCAGCCAATCACAGCCGAGATATTCTAATCATCAGCCCGTTGCTACGCGTGGAAGCCACTGTCTTATCATTAATACCTTCATTGTTTCCTTTAACCTCCAAAGAACATCAATAGAAGTTTGTCCTTTTCGTTGGCATCTGTTTTGGTTTCAAACCTTACAAATCTAACTTTAYTTACTAGGTTTATAGGAATTGAAGATTTTCGATCTCGGTGGTTGAATCTCGAATATTTAGGCGAAAACGTGATGGTTTTATAAGAGTCTATTGTTCTGCCATGCATGACTTGAATTAAAGTTGCTAAGAGAGAACAAAGGAATATTCCTAATAATCATAAAATGCTTTAAAGAAAGCCAGCTTTATTCAATATCACTTTGGACTGTTTTTTAACTGGTCGCGAGCATATTTTTTTAGGATAATGTAGAGTTTGTTAATTGAAGCGTTGAGGAAGCAAAAGACGCCCTTTTATATTTTCTTTAATGTGTAATCACCGTAAAAACGTTCCACACCATTATTGAATCATTTTTAACTTTATGATTTTCTTAAAATTTTTTTTGGCTTCCCAGTTTTCTATCCGATTTTGCGATTTTTGACCACTCGTTATTTCCCATCTAAAACAAATTTAGAATATTCACAAAATTGCATTGTTAAGTGTAAAACATTTTTTGGTGTATTTAACCTCAAATTTGTGAACCGTAACGAAAGAAAATTGGGATCTTTATCAAGTCATCTTAGTCAAAACAAAATCTGAAGATTCCCGCGCCTTAACCAGTGTGAATAATATGGTAAAACCTGGGGGGAAATAGCCAGACCGAAGAGAAAAATACAAGCATGTTTTGGGAGTCATTATTTTTATAAATTTTTAAAGCTTCTTTGTACCTTTGTGCTTTGCTTTTACGAGCTAACCTTTTATTTCCGTTTCTGTGTCCTTTGTAGGCCCTAATGATAATTAGATTTGGCATTTCTTAATTACAATTTTAGATTTTTGACATTTGTACCGTTTTCTCAAAGGGAAATATTTGCCATATCAAATGAAAATATATAAATATATCAACATGTTTCTCATTTTTGAGTTCCCTTCTTCTTCGTATTTTAAGTAATTATTTAATGCTTCAATTTGTTGTTCGAAAAGGAAATGTTATGAATACAGTACCCATTAGCACTTTTTAAGCTTGACTACTTTTTGTTTTGTGTATTGTTGTTGTTGGTGGGAGTTTAAAAAGGTGCCTTCATTGTGTGCCATTYGTTGAATTAGAAGTATATGGCTTAGTTCGTTTTGTTACTCCCTATCAAGGTCTACCAAAGCCGGATACATTCTGGATATCACTACTAAACAAAGGGAAAGTTGTTCGTTTTTTCGTTATAACGGTTTAAACTCTTGCCCCATTAATGGATATTATATTATTAATTATATTTCTTGTTCTAACTTTCGCSATACTTTCTTTTGTTTAGTCCTTTTTCTTAGTTTCAATTCCCAATGATGCGTTTTATATCCTGAGTGTCCAAGATAAATCCTTGCTTTCATAAGAACAAAATTAATATAGATTAACTGAAAATGATGTATCTACGAGCGAGTGGAACATCTAAGGAGCAAGAAAGGAGAAAATTTTTAACGCTAAAACTGTAAAGTCGAGATAATTTTGAAACTAAGAGAAGATAATCCTATAATAATCCTGAAGACGCGCCACTCGTTTGAATCGCCTTGAAAAGCACTCTCTCCGGTACGTGATATGAATATAGGCAAGCCGATATCAACAGCTAATCAAACAAGACATGAAAGCTTTTACCCATTCCGTTCATCTATCCATTTCTTTATTCATTCGCTTAAGAAGATTTGTCAAACAGTATGATTTTACTTCAGATACCGTTCCGTCAGGAAATCCGTTTTGCATCTGGGAAAAAAGCCTTGGATTTAACTTAATCGCAAGTTTGAGTTTAGAACAAATGGCAAATATCTAAGTTGTTCAATTACGGTAATCTTCAAAATTCAATGATTATAAACAATTCATAGAGCTATGTTAACTTATTTGTCTTGCTGGTGACCTAAAAACTGCMATCTGGAGTAAACAAAGCCTAAAGGCTTATTTAATATTAGGATTAATTTTAGACAAAGGAAAAGGGTTTAGCATGACATATTGAAAACTTTTGTTTTAATGAGAATGAAAAGAAAAGAAAGACGAAGGGGAAGAAAGGAAGAAATACTGAAGAAAGGAAGGAAGGAAGGGAATAAAGATAGAAAGAAGGAAAGAGAGAGAGAGAAGGAAAGAACGAACGAATGAAAGAAAGAAACAAAAAGTGAACGTAAGTAAGAAAAAAGAAAGAAAGAAAGGAGGGAAGAAGAGGAAACAAAGAACGAAAGACAGAAAAGAATGAACGAAAAAAAGAAAGAAAAAAACGAATGAACGAGCATTGAACGAAAATTTTTTTATCATTGAAGGGAAAGTCGAAGAACGGGACCTAAACTTGTACCAAGGCAAAAATAACAGATCGCCATGCACTCTTTATCGCCAGTGCAAAACACACAAGGGAAGAATATCGAGAAAAATGTTATATATATATATATTTCGCTTGAGGCCCAAAAGAATTCAATTAATGCAGTTGAACTTYTGGCCGCAAAGTTGTCCATGCACCTTACCATGCTTTTGGACTTACTAGCTACAGATATAATTTTTATCCCTTCAAAGATTCTTCACACAGAACCGTGTCTTACAAACTAGTTGAAGCTCCTATTATTCTTGCATGACAATCGCCAGCTTTTAAAACTACGAAGGGCGTATAGCAGGGCTTTCGTGTCGATAATGACCTACCGCTTAATGACAGAACAATACTGATCCGATGCCCAATTTTGCCAATGGGAATGTGAGCAAGAGTGTGTCGTATATGGGCGAACTGCTGTTCTATTGGTAGGTTGGTTAATCCCACACTCTAGGGGGTATATTTATACCTCATCACAAGTAGTCAATAATCAATAACACAAGCAAAGTTTCCAATTAGGCTTGGATATAAATATTCACGTTGACGTACTTGAAAATTAAATTACACAAGATGGCTTTAAGTTTTGTGGCTTAAAATGATTGATGGAAATAATTAAGAGTTATTAGGTTTTAGACCCTTGAAAATGGAAAAACGAAATTAAACGTGATAGATTAAGAATGTTGTAAGTAAGATTGGAAGCTGTTTTGAAGATTGTCATGGTCGGGTTGTAACGTGTGACTCCGTGACGATCACGGGGCATCGAATTAGGCGAAAACCTAGCCAACCAAAACTTGTAGGCTGTTTTACTGAAGAATACTTAGACATTACTAAAAACCTTTTACGCCCATTTTAAGATATTACAGCAAATTTATAAACCCATTTGAAAGAAAATTATAGATACAGAGACTAATAAGAGAGAGAGAGAGAGAGAGAGAAAGATGAAAGGGAAGGAGGAAGGAAGAAGGAAGGAAGGAAAGGAGGGAGGGAAATGAAAACGTACTGATAATATAAATTTAGATCCAATGAAACTTCTATAGAGAAGTCCAAACCATCATGGATAATAATCATCTCAATTTCTTTCAAATATTCAAAAAATTCTTCAACCCTCGTCAAGAGCTCATGCATGAGAGAAATATCTTGACACACATAATGAACCCAGAACCCAGCCATCTGAACAAAATTCAAGTAACGCTTGAGGAGTCAAACCAAACGGCATCTATCTTGGATACTTGCTTGTTTGGATGAATCAAAGCGTCATGTTCAGTAGCGTACATCTCAAGGAAGAGCGAACATAGCGAAGAACAGTGCTAAAAACCTCTTTGTAATACGAACAAATCCAATCGGGTGTATAGATATGAAGATTGATCGTATACAAGGCTTGATTTCAATCCAGTCCGACTACACGCAGTACGGAGCCGACGAACTATGGTATGTCCTCACTTCCATCACTTAACTTATCTTTCATTACTTTGACTTTCTTTCTTTTTCTACTTTATTATTTTCATCTTCAACGTAGAATTTAACTATCTCCCTGATGAGTTGATCTTTATTCTTTGGATTTAATTGTTTCATTCTGCCCTAGCTATATATATATATATTTATAGAATTTATTTGTACTTGCACTTTTGTCCCAACACGTGTGTGTAAGCTTCACTATCTATTGTTCAAACGTTTTTACAATTGAAAAGCATTTGTCAAAACTGTTGACGAAAAAACGTCTTAGCGTTGAAGAATAACCCTTTAAAAAACTGGCGGAAGATTTATCTCGTTTTATATAGAGCTTATAGTAAAAAAATTTTTTGAATTACTAATTGAGAATTTTTGAATGTTTTCTTTCCTTTGGCGACGATGAAAATCTGTTAATTAACCAGCTGTTTTTCGCATGTTTAACTAAACTTAAAACAGTAATTTAACATCATTAAAAAGAAAAGTCATCATTCTCATTATATTTTATCCTTTCTTCAAGTTTCTATTGGGTTTTAAATAATGTTGAAGATATTGAAAAACATCTCATCTAAAGGGTTTTTAGGGATTATTTTTGTCTTTGAATTTAGACAAAAAACCACCAGAACGAAAGCAGGTCCGTTCATCTGACCAACATGTTCACGCTGTATCGCAGGGTGACAGGCGTGATTGACCACACAAAGTTTAAATTTATCTTTTTGAATTGTGTTTTTCCTCTTCTAGTAAATAGTCACTCCATCAGTTGAGAGGGTAGAATGAATTGCAATGCAAGTAAAGCTACTGAAGAATCAATAACTATTGATTAAGAAAACTGCATCTAGATTAGATTTTGTGTTGATTTATTTTGAAAGCCAATTGAAAATCCGTYTATAAAAAATAATTAAAAAAATAGAAAATATTTCTGTTTTGTTTTGCAGCGTAATTATATTTTTGTCGTGAAATTCATCATTAGTCATTCTATATGTGACATTCTTTATTAAAATAGAATGAGATGTTTTCGTAATTCTCTTGGTATGAGACTGGAAAGCCGCACGACAGTGACATTTCTTAATGCAAGATATTTTAATCGCTTTTAAAAGTATACTCAGAATGGCAGGAAAACATTGTATCTCATTTATATATTGTTCCTAGCAGGTTGCTAAAATTACCATATTGATCATTAGAAGGGATAAGTATATTGACTTGTAGAACCTGTACGGACCTTGATGGTATTAAGTGGTGTTATATGTTGACAAAGTTTTTCAAGTAGTTATTTTACCTCCTTGTGGGGAAAACTAAAAATYAAATGCTAGTTGAAGTGAAATAACCTCTTTTAGTTTTTTTACATTCTTTTTCTTATTTCCATTGATTTTTCATTCTTACTATTTTGAATCGTTTGGTACACCTTTCCTTTTTCATTAATTTTTTCGTTCTCTTCCATTTTAGTTTTTCATTTGTAATTTCATTTTTATTCCCCCTTTTTTTAATTTTTCAAAAGAATATTTAAACATATTTATCGTAACATTTGCCCCAAAAGCAACGAGACTTAACAAGGGGGCTTACGTCTATTTTACAATATAAATAATAAATAGCAACAGCGGACAGTAGGAAATAAGTACAATAAATACACAATAAATACAAACTAAAATAGTACAACAGTCTCATAATGAGATAACCGTAGGAAAAAAACTATGTAACATCAAAGTCGGATTGAAAACGATTAGTGGCTAAAATATATTTTTGAATTTCAGAAAATAGTTTATAATTACTTTTCAAGTCTAATTCCTTTAAACAATGTAATTTTTGTTTTTTTTAGAACAAATTTGTCCCCTTTTGATGTTTTCATTTATTCATTTTGCATCTAATTTCTTTATATTATTTCTAGTGAATCATATTGCCAGTCTATTCAGCCCAGACCTAAGGCAGATCGCGTACGAGGTAGCGAGGGGACGCCCAAGTGCTGGTACTGCAAAAGCGAAGAAGACGAAACAATCGACCATTTTTTTCTCTCGTGCGCGAAATTCGACGAAATCCGATATGACCTTCTTCAGGAGATGAAAACCCGTCTCGAAGCACTTGGGGATGAAGGAATCCAGGCTTGGCATTCTTTCAATCGAGGCTCTTTATCTCTGCAGTCCCAGATCATACTTGGTGTCCTAAGTTTTGGGGGCGTGGTTGATGACGTCATTGTTCAGTTTCGGGAGCAGTACGTCGCTAAAGCGTGGAATGAAAGGATTGTGATTTAATACGTGTTGGGCTTCCTGTGTCCCAAAAGAACATGACTAAAGATGACTGGTCTTAGTTTAAAGAATAGATCAAAGTCAATTTGAATTTCGATCATTGGTTGCGCAGCGTGTGCTGGCGGGAATCGTGGCACCTCTGATGAACCAATGAGTAATATGGAGGATGTCAAATATTTGATTGGAATCAAATTGTTTATAACAATCGTACTTTGCTGTCTGTCTGTTTGTCTAATATCTCATCGTGATTCGCAGAGAAGGGTAGTTCTGGAGGGGAGGGGTGGGTGGTGATGTAGTCTCGAAATAAAACTGATGGCACTAAAATTCATTTTTCTGATATGGATCAAAGGATTTTCCTTTCTTGACTCAATATAGATCAATAACTGTATAAAAGCGCGCTTTGTATGACCGTCAAAAAAATKATTTGTGGACATAACGTGCTGTGGCAATCAATTGATACCATCAACGTTGTTAATGATCAAGCATTACGTGTACCTTAGTGAACACAATCTCAATCAGAAAACATAGCTTTAAAAATTATTTCAATTGCTTATACTGAAATAAAAACGTCAAAAAAGTAGATGGTGATGGTGATGGTGATTGTTGGTTGTCCATGCTATCAATGTTGACTTCAACTGTTGTACCATTTTTCAACGTGACGTGTCTGGTCTGCCGTGCGCTGGCTTTTCGTCAGGGGTCATTCTACTTCCCTGACCCTGACCTTRGTACCTTAATTGCATGTTCCTGTGACGAGTTACAACTTCTCGTGGTTTGGCATCTGCCCATTAATCATACAACGTTTTACAGTCATTGTATTTCAAATTGACGGAAACCACACACGGTGACCTTTGAATGTCATTCAGTTTAAATTAGACATGAATTGCGTATCTGAGAGTTGCGCATACTAACTTGCTTTGTGATGATCCCACATGGATAAGGGGCCAATATATTTCTTCAAACTTTCTCATTTGAAAACTGATTATCATACGGTCTTTTGTGAAGACTAAATCCATACATATAGGTCGGTCTTTATTTGAATTTAAAGACAGTGTAAGGGTTATTGGCCGAGATTTTATATCATGTAATTTACTCTAAACCGGTTCTGCACCATGGCGTAGCAAAATCTTTACCCAGTGAATTCGAAATATGAGACAAAAGAAAGAATAAGAAAAAGCTGGTATAAATAGGAGCATCCCTTATGATTTAAGAGTATCCCTTACCTGATTTAGGAGTATCCCTTAACCTGATTTAGGAGTATCCATTCACCTGATTTAGGAGTATCCCTTAACCTGATTTAGGAGTATCCCTTCACCTGATTTAGGAGTATCCCATGCAATCAGTGGAAAAACTAGTAATATGTTGCTTTCTTGTATTCTGATTTGTGTACGTGTATTGTACCTCTGGGTAAAAGCGAGCAAATTTACATTTGCGGTAAAAACGTTGTTTTTGYAAAGTAGCTCTTGCGATCAAACTGCTCTAAACTGCGCGCACTGCGCATGTGTGCAGAAAAACAAAAATCATTCTAAAAATAGCATCAAAGTGTGTTTTGGTTGAAAAAGCCTTTGGTTCATCATCCGTCCTGATGTTTTTTCCAAAGTACCAAAGGATTTTACGCGTTTTTTCATGTTAGRAAAGTCTTAAGCTCTGATCCTATGTGATGGTTTTTCCAAGATATCAAATGTTTATACATTTAACCCTATTCTTGCCGCGGGCCGATTAGATCGGCCCAACGGATACTCCTAGTCTTGAATTTTACCCACTCTAAAACAATAGACAATATTAGAGTGATAATGAATATTTACATACAATAACCCACACATGTACATCGGACATACATACAATACAGTACCCGCATAACTAAACATTCCAACGTGCAATCAAAGTCTTGCGGATCAGCATGCGAGGTTATGCAAACCTCRCCTCAGAGCAGTTTGGTGAAGTGAGCATAAGTTGGGGGTTTGAAGCAAAGAAAGCAAAAATAATGATTCCAGGGATGAATTACGAGCTTAATATGAAAGCACCCTTAAAACTAGAAGGTATGTATGCGTGTTTTATTTTTGAATCACGAATAATATGCGTAATACTTTACATTTTTGGAGTTTGAAACCTCAGTGCCAACCACGTTGCATTCAATATGGCCGCCTATTTTTCCGTCTTCTCAGAAAGACTCTGACTTAGTCTGCACTTTATGTTTATATTTGAATTTTTTAGTGAGTATGTAAGCCTTAATCAACTATTATTTTCTGTAAAACAATTCAGTTCCAAAGCTGAAGGCTTTTTTACCGCATAAATAAGGGCTTTTTTATGAGCAGGAAACCCGCCTCGCTTGAAGGTCGAAAGATAGGTTACTAGTAAACTAGTATAGACTCAGAAATGCGTGAACTAGGGCTTCCTAGAGGGTATAACTATGTAGGAATTGAAAAGATGCAACGGGAAAACGCGTTTTCTCATGATTGGCATATACCAAATTTTAATAAGGGGGCTTTCATTTATTAGTGCATGGGGAGGGAGGGGAAATGATCTCAATCCACTACTGATATCTGATACCTTATGCATCAAACAGTGGCTACCCCCAGGGTGCGACCCCTGGGGAGCCTGGGGGACTAGTCTAAATGTCCTATGAAACCTCAACAAATACCCCTCGGTGTGGGACAGCAATTTTTGACATGTATTCCCACCCTCAGGGGCCAAAAATAAGGACTCCGACCATTGATATAACTGAAAACTAAGGGAAGACTTTATTTTAAATCCTTGCAATTATAGCATATAAATTTGTCCATTTTACTGCCTTTACTTTACCTTTAACTTTACCTTTGTTTATGAATTTTTTCAATGAATTAGCAATAAGAGCTTTTCTTCAGGTTCTATCTAAATGCCATGTGTTGAAGACAGACATGCCACTTGAGGTTTTAATGAATATTTATTAATAAACAGACCAGCCATTGCGTCTATGTTTTCAAAGAACATCAGGGAATCACTGAGAATGTATATACCACTGACCTCRAGTTACAAATCCCCAGGGTCTGGCTCCTGGGTTAGAACTCCATGAACAAAAGTGATGTTTTCCCCCACACCCTTGGGCAAGATATTTCTGAAAATCTCCCTTGGTTGGTGCCCTGGGGGTCAATCCCACAGGGAAGCCGCTGATAGATGCATTAAGATATGCTTACACTAGTAATTTTGTTACTTGACTTGAGCAGCAATCTCAATGGCATTTCATGGTAACAGATGGCACTCAAGCTGTTGCAGCTATGAACATGGTGACTTTCTAGTGAAAATCACAGAGAGTTGCACTAAATTTTGAACATATACAGGTTTTAGGGCTTGGCTATGCATGATCTGTTGCTGTAAAATTGCCATTGAAAATCATCCTCCTAATAAGTTTGGGTTTAGGCACCAAGGCAAGAACGAAGATTGAGCGTTTGCACGGTAAAAGTGACGAATGTATTTTTTCTCTACTAGGAACGAAGCATCATGGGATTGATTGATAYGATAGCACTCTAATCCACTGACCTGACAAAGTAACCACAAATAATAAAAGCATGAATTACAAGCTCAGCTATCATAATTAAAGCAAATTTGAAACTAAAAGGTATTTTATAAATGCTTGTTATATTTTCAAGTAGTATACATTTAGTTTTGTCATTAAAACCTGGTCAGCCCACAGAGTTAGAATTTCATTTCTTTATGACAAGATAAACTTATATTGTCCCTTGAGCAGCTCTACAAGCTAAATGAAGAGAAAACAATAATATATATATATATATTAATATATTTAATAATATGAATGTATATGTATACAAGTTCATTTATTTTATCATTCCTTCTTTATTTCATTCTTTATTTCATTCTCCCATTTTGTCAATTCATTTATTGTCATTCATTGTGTCATCCATTCATTCATTCAATCATTTTTTCATCCATTGATTCATCCATCCATCCTTCGACCCACCCACCCATGAAGATATTATTTTGAAAAAAGGCAAAGCAGCATGTAGCTAAAATTAACATAAAATAAACATAAAATAAAGTTATTACAGACCAGGCTGTGCCAGATTATTTTTGGCTACCATTCATGTATTAGGGTGTTTCAGAGGATTGTATTGAGCATGATCATTTGAGCAATGAGAAATGCAGTAAAAAATAACTTTATGCACAGAGCCATTAAAATTTTTTCTTTTTCTTTCTATTATTATTATTATTATTATTATTATTATTATTATTATTATACTTATTAATTATTAATTATCTACTACAACAAATGAAATATTGTTAATCGAAGTAATATGATCATCCAGGTGGATGTAGTCCTGAGAAGGACTGTTTGATGTGACTGACGTTTCGACAACCTGAGCGGAAGTCATCTGCGAGTCACTGTTTCGGTGTAATGAATGTTAATTGAAGTAATATGATCATCCRGATGGATGTAGTCCTGAGAAGGACTACATCCATTAGACCGCACTCATTAGACCGATGCCGCCAATTACGCTTCTTCATGTAATTAGGCTATTGTTATC
>NW_022258393.1:188588-207570 GCF_009602425.1 Actinia tenebrosa | reverse complement strand
ACAGACAGACAGGATAGGCATACAACACGAATGGACAGTGCATGATCCAGTACCTTGATTAAAAGGGTTTGGCGTCATAACCATGTTACTCTGTTGTTGAAGTGGYCTATTCATGTGCATCATTGAYGACGGCATTGACTGCTGTTGTATCACACCTATGTGACTTAAGGGATTGGTAGTCTTTCCCTGTAGATTTGCATGGCCTAACATGGATAGTGTAGGCTGTAGGTTGGTAGGTAAGTAGGCACTCACTGACTGTGTAGGATTACTTAGCTGATGTGAGATGACTGGGTGAGTCAGTGGTACAGATGTTGTGCGCATATCCAGGGGTCTGGGGAGTTAAAAATACCATATATTATTGGAAACATTTAAAATAAAATAAGTGATGAGTCAGACCTCTTTAGCTTGAACATATTGTTCCCCCCCCATCTTAGACCATGTGTCATTCCCTTTAGTATTATATCTTTGTTGAACAGGTGTGTATGAGAAGACACATGAATATAAATACAACTCAAACAAAGAATCTTATTCTCATTCTTATTCTTAAGGGAATGACACATGAAATGATAAAAACAATTATGCAATTATACAAGCAAAAAGAATCTTCTGAATAAAGTTATAAAACTGGTAGACTGTCTAAAATGCATATTAAATGTCCAGCTCAGAAAAGGCTTATGGTATCAAAAATACAAAAGAAGCGAAAGGTAAGTCCATGAATGAATATTTCGTTCAATAAAATCAACAAAAGAACAGTGGGACTTACATTCTTGAAGCTGTTGAAATCGAGTCCAACAAGGTCTTGTTATTGGCAGCCTGTTGCCGCTGTGCCATCATTGCAGCAGCATTCAAATCAATATAATTATTCTGCATGTTGGCCATATTAGGAGATCCCATGTTACAGCTCATTAGCATATTACCCAAAGCTGTCGCACTTGAGTGTGGCACGTTGGTTCTTGTCTGGGCCATCTGTGTAGGTGATCGTATCATACTTGATGGAGATGATACAGAATAGGCGGTATTCTGCTGTCGTGGTGGTGAGACTATTGTTTGGGGTACCTTGGGTATCATCGGCACTGTTTGTTCTTTAGGTTTTTGTGGTGATGGTGATTTACTGATGTATGACTGCTGAGGCTGTGGTTGCGGCATCTGGTTGGAAAGGATCTCCTGTGCGTCATTTTGTGAATCCGCAGACACCATGTCAGCAAAGTCGAGTATAGTAACTGGTTGAGTTTTGATGGTTGAGTTGTTAGGAGGAGTAGCGTTCCTAACCATAGATGATGATGTAGGTGGTTGCTTAGCGACCGCAGTTGATACAGGCTGCATCAGTCGCTGTGCCGTAACACTCGTAACTGAAGGCTTACTCAGTGAACTTGACATAGTTTGAGGAAATTTGGTTTGTTGCTGTTGTTGCTGTCTCTCCAAGCCATTGGTGGTCACATTTGTTACCATGGTAACACCGGTTTTTGCTTCAGCTCTCCCCTCCATAGTACTTTCTCCTTTAGTTACAGCACCTTTGCTCTCCACACCCATTCTATTTAAAGTCAAAGGCTTAGCCRTGCTCATTGTGGACACTACAGTTGATGGTATGCTYGTTACCATGGAAACTGATGGTTTGGTAGAAATGGAACTGACAGACAATGGGGCTTTTGTTGAAGTTGTCAACCCAGCTGAAGGTGTTGTATACATGCTGCTTACTGTCGACAGTGGAACCTTAGTGGTAGTTACCATGGAAACTGATGACTTATCMCCCTTGTTAACCATAGCGGCAAGGGCTTTGGCCGCTGAAGCTACCATAGAGGCTTGTGCGGATGTACTAAGAGCTGTTGTTAAGGCTGTCTTAGTTTTCGTGCTCAGAATTGTTGCCGAGACCACCTTATTTCCAGGTTGCATCACAAGATTTGACTTACTAACTGCACCTGGGTTGCTGATGATTAATTTTGCTTTCAATATCGACAGTGCACTAGGATCAAGCTTGGGTATTGTTTTGGTAGATGTGCTGCTTGTAGTGGCTGGTGCTGAGGTAGTCACATTCCCTGGAATCTGTTCAATCTTTACTGTCGCTGTCATGGGTGTAACTGTAGTTGACTTAGCAACAGATGTAGCAATTGTACTGGTCGTTGATGTATTCACAGACGATGTTGTATCCATGGAAACTGCATCATCTTTGGCTATGGACTCCGCATTCTGAATACACAAACAATGAGTTTCGAATTGAATGAATTTTCATACAGGTCTGTTAGAGTGACTTGGACCATGAAATAATCACCCCCCACACACACACACCTTGGAACTCAAAAATGGTAAGCTTATATTGATTTAAAATGGGGGTGTTTGTTGTTCATGATTGGTATCAAGGTGTATAGGAATCAAAGTCATTAATACATGATTTACCTGGCTAGATGTGTCCATAGCATCGCTGGGTGATGGTGCTTCACCTTGCTTCTTGGGTCCTGGAACTGTACATAAAAAACATCACTCATATTTTAATATAAATAAAAAATATTCCAATATTCCTAAAAATTGAATAATAAATCATGAATTTTCCCTCACCTTTTTTGGGCTTGAATCTAAAAAATACAAAAATAAAAAAAGTTCATGATTACTGTAACTACTTTGAAAAAAATGTTAACTAAAAATGTCAATAGCTTATTTTGCTCCTGTATTGGTTATGAATTTACAAAAATAAAATTATGATACAAACATAGAAATAGGTGACAGGAAGGTACTTTATTATTGAGAGTGGGAAGGAGGTGGAGAGGGAGAGGGAGAGGGAGAGGGAGAGGGAGAGGAAGAGGGACAGGGGGAGGGATAGGGACAGGGAGAGTTAGAAGGAAATAGCTTGACAAAAAAAGGACCCTTTACTGATGACCGTCCTCCCTGAAGCCCCATCTTTCCCTGCAATAAAAAATGTACCTTCCCTGAGAAAGCTAAAATAGTAAAATCCTAGACTATAGTTGTACTTACAGAGCACTTGTCACTCTTGTATGCACTGATCTGCTTTCTTTGAATAATATCCTCAAATAAAAAAATAGAGCATGAATTATTGTATTCTTATTTTTTGTCTTTTCGACTTTATTTCATTAGCAGCAGAATCCTAAGTATTTGATTTGATTTTAGTCATGCCAGGTTCAGACTTCAAGAAAGGGGAGGTTAGGAAAAAACATCCCAGAAGGACCTAAAACACCCTAGCCTCCAGAGAGACTGAATACGTATGTCTTTTGTATCTTCACTTTGGTGTTCCTGGTTAGTGTTTTTGCACTGTAATAGTAGTATATTTATAAAATACCTGCTTGTCATCCAGCCTTTGGGCCACAAGGTTTTAACTTCAGTTTCAAAAAATTCCTGGAATGATTAAATTATTATTACAATATCAATGATGAATAACAATAAAATTAACAACCCTTTTCTTCATAATAAAATGACAAAAACAACCCCCCTCCCAAAAAAAATTGGATGGATGGATAGTTGGATGAATAGATGAATGAATGGATGAATGAATAAATGAAAGAACAATATGCTTTATATTAAAATAAAAATCGTAGATGAAACAAAAAAGTAGTAAAATATACTTTCTGTTCCTCCTTCCTCTCACAACCTTCAACAAAGGTCTGCACAGACAATGTCAAACGATATTTCTTAGGTACATACCTTGAGATATTCTTCAGCTGATGTGGTTCTTGTTTTAGACATTTCAAATAATTTGACTCTGACAGTCACTACATCAGATAACAGTGTCCTAGAAAACGTCAAAAACTAAAATTAATGCCAATACACACGTAACACATTTACACACATAACAAAGATAACATAGGTAACTACTTGTTACTACACTATAAAATAAACTAGTTAGTATACCAAAGGTTAGACTGACCTCAATTCATCAGTCCAAACAAAATGTCGTCTTGGTAATGATGGTTTCTTTGTTTTCTCTTCTGTTCCCGTTTGTGCCTGTAAATGAAGGTGCCAATGTCACGTCAGTGGAYGAATAAAGACATTGAAGAAAAATGCAGTGATGATGAATGATGACATAAGACAAAATGGTGGTGGGGGCAGATATGTAGACATTTGATTCTAGAGGGGTAGAGAAATGGGGGGGGGGGGGGGGGGGGGGGGGGGGGGAATAGTAATGCTAAAGCTTTTTTATATTGTTTATTTGGAACCAAGTTAATGCACAATTAAGTGCAATGCTCCAAAGAAAACTGTCTGTCTGTCTGTTAAAGATATCCAATTTTTCCTATTGCTAGTCCTATTCCTAGTGAGTTAGACCCAGTGGCAAAAAAAAAAGAATAAATAACAAATTTATTTGCATTATGAAGCAAAAGGAGATATAAGAGGTTAATCCTGTTGAAAATATCAAATTGGAATTTAGAAGTTGATAAATAAAAAAAAAAATAATATAAACAAACTCTAACCTGGTTGAAACAATGAAATTAAAGATACTTTATCAATAAATGTAAGAGTTGCAATGGGCACTTACAGCAGGATCTGTTGGTGTTGTAGCTTCATCTACCTTCTCACCATCATCATCCACTTCCATGGCRCTCTTAAAAAGCTCCTTCTGCTTGTAAAACAACACAACTCAAACACTTAAAAAGCCATTTCAAATTATCGCACTAATAGAATCTGTACTTTAAGGTCTAGACTTGAGGATATGGACCTCAGATCAAGTAACCCTTCAACCTGACACTTATGAATATTGAATTATTTACAGTGCTACTCTATAGCATATGTCGAATTGTTATTGAGACAAATTATTTTTGGTGGACATTAATCAAGGTGTTTTTAGATTAGAATAGATTCATGATGTCAAATTGCACGATTTTGAGTGTGCAATTTGAAAGCACTTTAAAACACTTTTTACCTTTTTGTCCTCAGGATTTTGGTCAATACTATCTGCTTTTGTTTCACTGTAAAACAAACAAAAAACAATCAAGTCACTACTCACTACAAACATGACTTACCAGATGAATTCAAAATTTCTCCTTACTTTTGTTTACTATGTTCTTCCACATGAAGGCGTACTTCCTCCTCAAACCGTTTCATCTGTTCTGGCATAGCTTTGTCAACGGCTGTAAAAAAATGTATAAATTAAACTTATAATGATTACTTTGTGATGTTTGTTTTTAACGAAACTCTGTTAATATTATTGAGAAATTAATCCAAATAGATGCTTTTCTTTAGTCATGTTATTTACTAGTTCAAACGACGTCATTTAGACTAATGCTCCAAGCTGACCTCTCTGAGACTCAAAGAAYGAGTGTTGAAGTCACAAAAGGTTGACTTTGAGTTTTGTGCCAAAAATGACAAATATTTCTGTAGTATGCTCTAAATTTTTTAGCAGCCAATTTTTGGTTTGCTATTAAATTGGCAGGAAACAAGTTGGAAGAATCCTCCACTTGTCAAGTGAATTTGATCCTGGCTGCCTGTGCTTTATTCAGAGTACAGTGCGAACTAAATMAGAGATGAAGGACTTTGCAAAAGTCTACATGTCATTTTGTTGAGTATTATTTTTTGATCTACCAGTGAAAACTTTAAGATATATATAATGTTTATGTCGTGTGTGTGTCTCAAGTAATGTAAATTTATTTTTGAGGGGTTAGGAAATGTCTTGGGGGAACACAGGCAAGAGGCRCTGCATTAGCAACCAACCAGGACTCACAAAGAAACATTCTTCCTTCATTAATTAAGCATAAAGTATTACCTGCTTTGAGCTTTGCCATTGGTTCTCGCAATCTTCCAGCCTGAAATACAATTATGATTATGATCATTTATGTAGTACAGTGGAACCCCRTTAATAAGGACACYGTTGSGACGGACAAAACTGTCCTTATTAACAGGATGTCCCTATTAACCAAGGTGTCAGAAAAACAGCTGAAAACACTTTTTTAACCATTTATCTTTACTGTACTGTAAACCTTGAACTACAATGTTCAATATAACAGCCTAAAGTAGAACTAAAAGTGCACTATTATACAAGAACTACAATTTCATTTAAAGACGTTTGTGAGCTTTATTTGTTGACTGCTTTCTTTTTACTGTACTGCACACTACTACTTTCAGCTACAATGTTCAATACAACAGCCTCAACTGAAACAAAAAGTACATTACTGTACAAGCACGACATCATCAGTTCTGTACTATACTGTACTGTGCTGTATAATTTCATTTAAATTTCATTTGTTTGAACAGAGTTCAATGATATTGCGATTGATCGAACCAAACTAATTGAACTTCTCTTAAAATCCTGCTAAGGTCGTTTAACACTACTGCAATGGTCAATTTAAAATAAAGAGCTAGTTGAAGCTTGAGACTGCATGCTTTATTGTGCTAGCAAGGAGATGAGAGGAAAGCAAAGTTGATTGCAATATTACTTGATTTCATGACTTGGCAAAAGCAGTTTGTCATGTATTCTAAACTTGGCTCAATTTCTGGAGTGGAAAGCTAGCAGTACCTTTGCCGTCGTTCATTATTTTTTTTATCTAAGCAGTAACTACCATACTAAAGATATTCTGATAAGATCTAGGCCCAATAACTAGCTCTATATCTGCTCTTCCCTGTCTGTCTATCTGTCTGTCTATGTAGACACAAGGAAACTACAGTCTTTACCTGGTCTGTAAGCAGCAATTTCTTTGCTCTTTTCAGTAAAGTTTCTTTGGTGCAGGGAAGGTAGTAGGCCAAGTAATCATAAATTCCCTTTAAAAAACAATAACACAATCAGATCTAGATAATATATTCTGTTGTGAATATCATAATAAAAAGATTCAAATCTTTTTTATCAATTCACTTACTGATCTCACTCTACAGCTCAGCTCTCTAGATTTTGTTTCAGTCCTATAACAGAATGACAAATCATTAATTTAACAGAACTATGAATTTTATAACTATATAATCATTATATAAACACAAGTACCATCATWAAACCACAATCAAAGTAGAGATCCAACAAGCTCTACTCATAATCACATGATGCCAAGTCTGGAAATCAAACCTGAGACCCTAAAAATCAGAGGTGAGTGCACTAGTTYTACAAACTTGTTATCACTAGTCTCCACCGCAAGTACAGCACTGGCTATCCTCAACAGGGTCAAACTGAAAGCATGTGAAGGTGCCTCTGGCAGCCTCATACAGCTATATAATCCATGTATGACCCCGGAGCACAGCTCTAACCAGTTCGAATTAGTTAGGGTTGATTTTAGAGGAAAAACCCTTGGAAATAGAACCAACTCAGCTCACATGGAGAGACTGGGATTCTAACCCCGAACCTCAGTCGTGAAAGGGAAGCATTTTACCACCATGCCATCTTGAYTCCCCACCCTTGATTCTCCCCATGAATGAATCACTACATTACAAGTAATTCATCTCAGGGATGACTCTTCTGTTCTTTGTTAGCATGACAGAATATAAATATGACTTACTCTAGAAGCAGCTGGTTGACATCTTTATTAAAGAATTTGCATTTTCCTTCATCTACGGCATTGTCTGCTGCTTTCTTCAGCTTTTGTACACAAGCCTCTACCGATAGCGGTAAATACTGTGGCAATTTAGGTACATATGAGCCATCTTCTCCCATTCCTTCTCCTGACGTCAGTCCATTTTGATTGATTAACGATGTACCATTTGATACACTTCCAACATTAGACACTGCTTCTGATGACAACATTGGAGAGTCTGCYGCAGAATTCTCGGCTATTAATGGCCCTTGTTTTTCTGTTTTTATATTTGCATTTTCTACAGACTGTGGTGACCCTTCAAGTGACATTCCCTGGATTACATTACCAGCTCCTAATGACATCAATGATGATGCTAAAGAGACAGAACTTCCAGTGGGAGAGACAGCAGTGGAAGTAGCTGTTGTTGTCTTTGGTATTCCTGATAGGCTGGATGTTGTGTTAGGAGGTAATGACTTTATTAATAATGGCCCTGAGGAGGTCACAGCAGGGGATGCGCCACTAAGGGTGATCTTTTTCTTGAGTTTCTTCTCTTTGTCTCCACTTTTTAAAACAAAAAGAACATCATCTATATCATAAAGTATTCCAGGAATAGAGGGACGAGAAATGAGAGGGAAAGGGAAAAAGAAAGGGAAAAGGAAGAAGAAAAAAGAAGAGAGAAAGGAAAAAAYGGGAAAGGAAGGGAAAAAGAAAGGAAAAGGAAAAGAAGGAAAGAGAAAGGAAAAAGGGAAAGAAAGGATAAAATGGGAAAGGAAAGAAAAACAAGGAAAATGGATTAGAATAAGCTACCACTATTTACCTGATGAGTCTTATCTTTCTTGGTTTCTTCTCTTTGTCTGTTGGCGTCAAATGCTTTCTTTTCTTTTCTTTTTCCCCAGATTCTTTGATCTTTTTGACTTTATTTGGATCCTTTAATTTCTAACGAAAAAAATCAATATTACTAAAAGAATTGCAGCACACCCACAGTACTGTAGCCATATCATATCCTACTATAGCTGAAACTACATGTCGTGATTGGATGAATCATACAAAAATATTAGAAGGCCATTTCAGTATTACAAATTTATTGTAAGTCAGTACTGTAGGTTTCCCACTCATGTGGAAACTGATCTACACTTCAACACCAGAGCTAAAAATAACGACCAGTTGTTGGACAATGTCTGGCCAGAATGGATCACTTCGACAATGCAGTGGCCATCTTGGATTGCAAGGCATTATGGGACATTCAGTTGGCAAATAAAGCTTTGTTACAGTAATGATGTCAATTGATATTTAACAGATCACGAGAAGAGAACACAACAAAAGATGAATTAAGATGGCACATTGACCACCTTTACCCATAAAAAAAAGACAAACACGCAAAACTTTATATATTTTCCATCATCTTTGTGGCAAGATGGCCACTGTATCATTGAAGTAGTCAGTTGGAACTTGGCTGGTCAAATCTTGGCCTGAATGATCATTTTGACCAGTAATATTGAGCCAGAAATGAGGTATGACTGAGAGCTATAGCTATCATGACCAGGGATTAACCAGCCACTATTTTAGATCCTTGAACACTTACCTTTGGAGTTTTTCTTTTCTTGCCTTTGAAGTCATCATCATCACTAAAAAAGTCAAAAGTTATTTCTTTTAGAACTGACTGTTAAAGTACTTTATTATATAACTAGCTAGTGTTAGGCATTACCTATCATCTGATGATACTGGTTTAAAAGATAGTCCCCCCTGGTTAATGTAGAATCCTCCGTGTTCCGTGGTCCAGTCTGCTGGGATCAGTTCATCATACTAGCAAAAACAGACAAAAATAATTGTATCAATATCCATTAAGTATAGGAAATAGCATAATCTTCAGTACAATTCAGAATCAATAGGTATGAGTGATGTTTTTAAAGCTTTTGAAATTGGATTTGTCTTTAGGCAAGTCCAATTTGACAACTTTCAAACCATCACAAGTWTCTATCAATACCAAATAGCATGCTCAAGACTAAAGAATAAAGTGTAGTGTGAGCTATAAAGAAAGGAGAAAGATGAAGAAAGCAAGAATTTTTTTAATGTAAAAAAGGTTGTCATAGCGAAAGGAGTTAGGAGATATAGGTAAGATGGAAAGCAATTATTGGCATACAACTAATCAGGAATAAAAATATTTTTTTATCAATTACGATATGGATATCTCAAGATCTTGACAAAAATAAGAAGAACAAACAAAAGTTATGCCAGTTTTTCTTGGATCATTGATTGACCTATCTCCTATCGCCTAGATTGCTTTTGGCTCTGACGATTTTTTTCAAAATAGGTCTGTATACACTTCGTGTAAAAAGGAGTAAAAATGTTGTATACTTACAGCCTCACTGTTATCCACAAAAGGATCTGTTTCATCATAGCCATAACTCACATCCACTAGGTCCTGGTAAAATAGTGATTAAAGAACTACATTAAAAGCATAACCAACACAATACAGTCACGTAATATAGGTTATTTCTATGGAATATGTAGAATATTGATGAAACACAACATAGGGAACTCAAGGTTTTGAACCTATGACATAATAATACTTGTTGGATGCTCTAACCGCTAAGTTCTAATTACGATGAACAGGTCCTTGAATAGATGACATAACATATGCTTTTCTAAGCAGCCATAAGGAATATRTACATGCAAGGTTGTTAGTATTTAATTATCTTAGGGTAAAAATGTTTCATAAATAACTACAGGTTTTGTGTAGTTAGAACTGCAGATGCATATAAATGTAGATGTAGATACATGCCTTAGTTTCCCCATAAATCTAGTCCCTCAATTATTAAGCATTGGCCTTACTCATTCAGCAGCCATGTTTATTTGCATCAAAACATAAACCTTTGTTACATGCATAAATTTATTCTTGAGTACTTGAATGTTAGGTTACATGGGGAAATCTATTGGTGCAGTCAACATGGCTGCTGCATGAGGTCAATAGCGCAGCGCAGCCGTGACGTCATAAAAATGAAGACAAAGACAAAATTCGGACAAACGAAGTTACAAGTTTACTTTCAGCAGATAATTTTCACAGCCRATCGCAGGTGATCTAAGTTTACATGGGTTATTATCGTAACTTTTAARTAAAAATAAAAAAATCGGTTCGTATAATGCTCGTAGCAGTTAAACAGAATGCAATGTTTGTCCGAATCTTTAAGCTATTTTTAGAATYAGCGCGCTGYGCTATTGTGTTATAAAAAGTGGAAACCACAAAAATAAATAAAACGAAGAACAATTTCACATCATYAAAACTATTCTCAAAATTAATAAAAAGTGATGCAAAAATCTGTATTTTCTACTGCATCCACAACTATGTCATAATCGAAAAAATCACATACATATGAATTTTTTGTTTAACATGTCACATGACAAAAAATGCAATTGTCAATGGTTAGTGCTGATTTTTTTTATTGTAAGATACTTTCCAAGTTGATCATTTCACAGGTGAGCAAACATTGCATTGGCTAATCCTCCACAAATTTCTTAATGTTTCATTCAGYAAAGTTTGTAAAAGCTTAAAAAAGGTCAGCTTAGCTTTGTTGAAGATTTCTTTGGAATGTCAGATATGTTTCAGAAATTTTTTTGCAATCACCATTATGCGGTTTCCCCTTTCCATTTTGATTTTAAATGGTTTTTGTTAATATGAGCTACATTTGATTTTAAATGGTTGTCGTTAGTATAAGCTACATTAATATTCTTTTCTAATAAGTGGAGAAGGTATCATTATAACATAAAATAACAAGATACAATCTAGAAGGTTGTATATCACTATGACCTTACTTGTAAGGAAAAAAAAGAATCGAATCAGAGAGTGAAAACATTGGGTAAAGACAATGAGATGACACGTAATTAAGCACGGTGTATATTTCTAATTATTGTATATTACATCCTTACAACACAACCATTTGACATTAAAGACGCAACTAGTCTTTAACGTGTTTTTTCCCCTACTGGTACTAGCTAAGAATCTAACTATCCAATGTCGGTAAAAAGTAAGAAAGAACACTTGTGTGTTCTACAAGTCAGTGTACACAATGTAAAACTCTGAGTGTGGTAATGGGGCTCTATCACCATGGTACACACGATATACACAACGAAAATAAAACCCCAAAATGGACATCGAATTGTTGTATAAAGAATAATTATTTTAGCCCTTACGTTTAGCATAACAAAATTTCTAGACCCTCATTTAATTTTTATGATAATACGACACACAATGAACAAATTGAAAAAGTATTTACGATATACAATGAGGCTTATCTATTAACGTTCTCGATGAAAATCGATAAAATTATCCCTCGATTGCTAAAAAATACAGGAGAACAAAAGGATTCAGGTAGACTTACTTCGATTCTTTCTTTTCGTTTCTTTTTATGCTTTTGTTTTGGACCCTACAAGAAAAATAACGCCAGAGTTTTGACCAAGAATTCACGGTCACACAACAGTTACACTGTCCGGCACGCGTGTTAACCTCACTAAAACTTACGTTCAACACAAACACTCTGTAAAATCAATACTCACATATTTTTCCTCGAATTTCTTAGCAAGGGCTTGAAGTTTTTCACGATCTCCATCTTCGTCGGCTGGTAAATCATTCTCTGTGGCTTCACCGACCTTGGGCTGTATGTTAAACGTAAACAGTTAATCTAACAAGTTGGATCTAAATTTAACGACGAATCCAAATATCGAGATGAATCTCGCGACCAACCGGCAAACGGACGGAGATTTAGAAAGCAGAAGGGATTTTTTCCAAATCTCAAAATACTAACCACAGCAGAACGAAGCAGCTCTCTGAACGAGAATTCAGGAAAATACCTATCGTTGCTTTCCTTCAGTTCAAGAGCAAAACGAATTGTATGCTCTTGCTCTTTATCCACACACTTGTGGCTCCCTTTTGACGTGGGGTGGTCGGACAATTTCTCCGTTTCCATATCCCATGAAGGAGGTTTTTCCAAGGGGACCGTGATGGTTAACCCTTTTCCACAATTTCTATCTAGTTGAACTTCTGTCCATCTTGAACTTGCCCGCTCTACGACTAAGTCACTATTTTACCCTACTGCGCACGCTCACAAGAGTTCTGCGCACGCGCAGTTGCAGTTTCTTTTTCCTGTGACCTTCCAAGTRGTCGTTGTGTGCAAACTACGCTCTTCTAAAACTAATCGAGCAATCTTCCAAATTTCAATTTTTCTCTTCRAATTCTACCAAATCGTGGAGTATTCGTCATAAATAAGCCAAATATCAATTTTTTGAAAACTTGCCCCCCTTTATATGACCGAAAAACTGGGTTTATTTTAGTCTCTTGGACCTTAAAACGCCAAAATTTTAAAGTTTTGGCCCCCAAAATGGCGAGCGTAGACAAAATGAGTCCTTATAGGCCATAACGCCCCACCCGCCGCCAAGGAACGCACATGTTTGAACTGAATCGTTAAGATAACTATATTATGCAAACGCCTATTGTTTATCGGGTTCGATTTTCAGCGCTTACATGTACCGAAACACGTATACCCTTGCGTGAAAGAGCGCTTTTGTTGGTTGATGGCGACYAGCAAATGACAGATGCTTTTCAGAAATGCGTGTGTGATTGGTGCGTTGAGATTCGTGGTTGCTTCGCCTGACCGGTCAATACTGCCAGCATTTAGGATATTTATAAAGATCACTAAGATCCAGTCCCCCACGGAGCATCCCCTATTGTCACGCGTCACACAAATACATGTAGAGCGGAAGACACAGGAAACCCGTAATATTAATCACGCTGTATAAAATATAAAGTCGACACTTAGTTCCGCAGGATACAACTTGGTGAAAATAACAGAATCTCGTCGCCTCATGTCTTTCTTTCGATCAAAAATACGAAAGAAAAATGCTCTATTTATATAGTGGAAAGAAAACGAAATGAATAATAGAGAAAAATAGAGGAAGGGCTTACCTCTCAAAACGAATGTATTTCTTCGAATTTCCTTTTATCGCCAGATCCGGATAGAAAATAAGATTATTAATGTCGACGTTTGGCTACTTTGGTAGAAAAGCGTGAACTGATCTTAACCAATGAAGAAACAGTATGGGAGGGGAGGGTTAATGATCAATGTTGTTGAYCGCATTTTTTACACGATTCATGCTTAGATGAACGTACGTTCGCAACCTTTGTTCGAGGATTTTTTAATGTTTTTTGTCGAACCAATGAAAGCCAGGTAAAAAATCAGTGGGAGCTTTTTCACACTCAAAGTAACGCAAGTTCTTGACTAGTTCCGTCTGCGCACAAGAAACCATACCGTGAAAGCCCGAAAAAAAATCAATGGGAGATTTTTCGCACTCAACGTAACGCACGTTCTTGACTAGTTCCGTCTGCGCACAAGAAACCATACCGTGAAAGCCCGGAAAAAAATCAATGGGAGATTTTTCGCACTCAACGTAACGCACGTTCTTGACTAGTTCCGTCTGCGGACGAGAAACCATACCGTGAAAGCCACATGCTTATCATAAATCGCGGCCTAAATATGTTTGCGCGTGCACTTACATTGAATGTTAGGTACAGCAGGAGCTATTGACTATAGTTTAAGGCCATTCAGCACTCACTCGTAGAGAAAGCTACATTAGCTTTTGGAAGACAGGATCGGTAGTTTGGACTATTAGCTTTAAATCTTGCTTCGCAGATGCCAATGAAAGTAGCAGTGATACCTTGCGTGCTGCGATCTGTAGTCTCTTTAATTGAAAATATATTCGATGTGTAACACACCAGAGCCATAAGTGAGCACTCAAGGCTTAGTCAAAGGAATTTTCCCTCAGTTTTTGGGGATCTCTTCCCCTTTAAGGAATGAATTTCATGGTTTTAGGCTGCATTCATAATGTATGGCAGAGGGAGGGGGGGGGCAGGTGAAATTGAGGGCGGATCGGGAAAACTTTGGTAGGAAAAAGGGGGGGATGGGCAAATTTTTATCAGAAAAATGAGAGGGACGCACAATTTTTGGAAGAAACTACAAGCCTTGCTTAGGGGGGATCGTATTTTTTTGCATGACTTTAAGGGGGTTGTTAAGAATTATTCTGGACATTTCAAATTTTCACCACCCCCCCTGCCATACATTATAAATGCAGCCTTATGGCCAACGAAACGGAAACCGAGACTCTGTCCTTTACCAATGATTTATGTACTATTATATGGCGCAGCCTGGAGAAATGTCTGTTCTTGTTATAGACTAAAACAGCAATACGGTAGTTTTGTATAACCCATTTTATTACTTATTACCAGTATCCTTTATATTTTAATTTCATTTAGAATTTATTTTATTGTAATCGTTAGCTCAACAATTATTATTTAAAATCTAACGATATATATACATCATAATTGTGTTCAAACTTTGAATTAATAACATRTAACCTTGATCAATTTATCCTTGTATGATCACACATAATTTTTGTTTCTAGTATATAATAGAGTCCACGCGGAAAATCTAAATTGGATAATGACTGCAATGCATTATTTAAACTGTGGGAGCAGCACAATTGGATATCTGGAGACTCGGTGGGGGGGCTCTTAATTCTCGTATCCAGACTCTACTCATGAAAGCTACGATTTTCAGGTGTGAATTTAGTAGTCTGGATACGAGAATAAGGAGCGCTCCATTCCTTCTCAGCCCCTTTTTTTCTCCAATAAGCTTGAAGCGAGATGACGTTTTACCCCCGAATCTATACCATAATAGTTTTTAAAATTCTTTCATATTGAATTTTTTGATTCCTTAGAGAATACAGGAAMAATAGTCATAATTAAAGAACAAAAGCAATGTGAAAAGGATTATGGTCTAGAGACGGGGGTAAAACGTCATCTCGATTCAGGCGTATTCCCTTATGCTACTATACAGGCTATATATATACCTTATATGTATGCATTATTTTCTATAACAAACTTTAACTCTAACATGTATTAATAATACAATCTATATTCAATATTTATGCTGCTAAGGGAATACATCAAGCTGTCAGTCTATAAAATCCCCTTTGTAAAGGATCAAGGGATCAATAATACAATTCTATATTCAATGCTTATGTTGCTAAGGGAATACATCAAGCTGTCAGTCTATAAAATCCCCTTTGCAAACGACCAAGGGACTGGGAACGAGCTGAAAACAGCTCACGAAGCTTCACGATAAAATGAACCTCTCACTCAGTAAAATATAAAACTGCCAGGTCATCTACTACTGTGAAGTGTTAGCACTATTGTAAGTCACATACTAAATAGATAAATAAGCCGATAACGAAGACGTGTGATCGGTTGATCAGTCCAGCCAAACTTTACCATCCACTATGTTTGTTAACACTAATTTATTAAACCTATGTTTCTATGACTTAAAAATTGCTAAATTTCAAGCACTCTTTCTTGTTAAAAGACTGTTTTGTGAACAGGCATGAACTCTCCCAGTCCCTGGATTTGGGGAGCTACAATAATCAGACATGACTAAATGATGAAATTATTTTTAAGCTAGGAAGTAGTATAGAAATGATTTATCATTGGTCTCTAGCTAAAAAGAACTTAGAAAAAAAACCTGAAAAGACGATGACTTGTTTACAACGATGTAATTTTGGTACGCACGCAATATTAACAATGTGACAATTCGCCATCACAAGGCTAGAAACAACTGAAACGAAGTAGCGAGTAACAATTTACGGTATTTCAGTATTTCGTTGAAAAATTTCAAAGCTGGTTACTTTTATGTTAGGAATATATTCCTCAAAACCTTTTTTCTTTCAAAGTGAAAGTCGTTATTTACAGACATGTTCAAGAGTTAAGCTGGCCTCAAACGATTAACATTTAGCCTCGCTCGTACCACGCATGCGTATAGCAGTAGTKCGCAGCAAACTTTGAACTTGTGAACTTGAGAATTTCTCAAGAATGTTGAAAAGTGAATCTGACTTTCGTAAACACTTGAAAGGTGGTATTTGATGTAATTGAATGGTTAAAATCGTTCTAAGCCATCTCTTGACAACTTTTTGGACCTATGAACTATAAATTCTTGAGTAAAAAGTTAAGTATTAACGCTATTATTTAAATAAACGAATAATTCTAAGGCCAGGACGTTCGGAAATAAACGATCTCGTTAACTTTACGACTGGCTTCCTAAGTTTCCTGCATGACTGAGCTAGTCAATCAAAATGCCGCACTAAACCGCACCRCACAATAAATGCAACACTGCACGACCGTGGCGCAGAGAGTGGGTGCTAGCTTCGAATTAGGTATTCGTTCAAGCCTCCTAAAGTCCCGCTATTTTTCAATTTTCCCTTAACTGCTTAACATATACTTGCCACCAATACCACACAGTGATGCAAATTACCGCACTAACAAAACATCTATTTCAACTGGCAGCACTACATTACTGATTTAAATTGACTATAACATACGTAGCTAATTTTAAACTGTATAAATAATAAATAAACTAACTAATGATAAAGAAACAATTCTTATTCCTTACTATTAGTGTCTGCCACTCAAGCCAAGTTGGTATTGAGGAATATGTACTGCTTTGGCAAGGAATGGTCGAGTCTCTCGTCAGTACGAAGCATCCAATGTCTACCTGAATTCACGAAGGAATGATGGACATAACATAATCCTTATAAGTCGTAGTTATGAAAGCGATTGAGAAGCTATTTAGTTTCGTCTTCTTCGTTTCTTTGAGACTGCAGAAGTAGCGGTTCATGTTCCTCGGAATGACTTTCAGGTCGGTCAGCGGGAATCTCTTCATACAGATCCTCCCCTTCGGGTTTAAGGTCCTCACCAAAACCATCAATGTTCATATACAATGGRTTACCTTGGTCATCCTTGACATCAAGGAATTCATACAGATTTTGCATGTTCTCGTACTTGGCTTCACTTGATGTGGACTTGGCGGGAGAGCTTGGGGCGGGTTGGACTGAGAATGGTTCAGCGTAGATTCTCGATTTGTCTCCGTGTTTCACATAACGCTCATCCTCGACCTTATCGCTGTTTCCCACACAAATCTCAGCATATTGTCGCCGTCTGTTCGGGTCTTTCTCTGTTGTTTCATCTGGCGACTTGCAGGCTGCCTGCGACTGGCATTTTCCCGAAGGTTCGCTCTCAGAGATGACACTAAGAGTTGTATGACACTCATCGAATTGCGCCAACTGGTTTGGCGTTATGTTGACTCTTTGAAGTGAGTCTTCTTGAGGTATCGACTTCGGCGGCGCGTAGCGGATGCTTCCTTCGCCTCGCGTAACTTCACCTTTTAATTTCACGGTATCTTTCCGGGTGGGACTCTTCATGTTTTCACTAAGAGTCTGTAGACTCATCGCCTCCATTTCCTGTTGGTGCTTACGCTTCTTTTTTGATCGCCGCTGATGCCACATGAAGCAAACGATGAGTAGGACAAGAATGAGTCCTCCAATGGCACCAGGTGCAATAAACTTGTAGACAAGTTCTAGGGAAGAAGTCTTGCTTTCAGTGATATCTTTATTGGCYTGAGCATCTATAAAAATAATCCCAAAACGTCTGAGCAAAGAGCAATATTTTTCCCTATAAGCGCATTGAATAAAGATGAAACAGTCAGTGGGCACATAACCAAACAACCAATGAACCTAAACACAAATCTTGAAATACAAAAAGTGTGTTGAGTGTAATTAGGCTTCCAACCAAACATCCGTGTCACGTGATCATGTCACGTGAATGATCTCTACTACCACTTTTCTCTCTCTCTAAGGGATAATTAGTTCTTTCACTAAGGTAATTCAATTTTGTTGACAAGAAGCTCTAGTTTTTGGCAGTATTTTGAATTTTTTTGAAAGTCACGTGAGAAACGTGACAGATTCGTAGATGTTATGCTGAAGGATTAATTACTATTTCAACATTCTAAGAATATTGTTTGCCAAGAAAATCTAATCGTTCATGATGTATTTTCCTTCTGAGATTGGAGATTCTTGAGATTTTTATTTAGTAGTTTGGTTCTCTCAGCGTGTTGCAGGGTTCCAGGGAAGCCAAAAACAAACAAAAAAGAAGAGAATAGTCAGATAAACAACAATACACCAATAAACAACACATTATTCCACATCAATAAACCTCATACAACATATGCACCATGCAGCACCATGAAATACGTATATAATCGTGAATCCATTACATAAAGCACACTAACTAGCCTGGCCAATAATACCAATATCCTACAACAACACGAGGCCCTTCATATGAATGCAATGCACCCTGCAACGCCATAGAAAAAACTAAAAAAAAATACAACGCAGTGCAAATACTATCTCTGTAAAAGAGTACTACATAGCTAGCACTAAATGTACTAAATTACACTGATTAAATAATAGACATTGCAATATTTTGTATTATTTAGTGCAAAGCATTTTTACATCCTGCAACACCAAGAAACCTGACCAAGAATACGATACATCTTGCAACACCAAGAAGCCTGAGCAAGAATGCAATACATCCTGCAACACCAAGAAACCTGACCAAGAATACAATACATCCTGCAACACCAAGAAACCTGACCAAGAATACAATACATTCTGCAACA
>NW_022258393.1:176718-188288 GCF_009602425.1 Actinia tenebrosa | reverse complement strand
AAGAAACCTGACCAAGAATACAATACATCCGGCAACTAATATGCCCACCCATGCATCAATTTAACACATCCTACAACACCAAGAATCCAATGCAAAAAGGCTGCATTCTAAAAATGAGAAAACCTCAATTTTCTCCATCTTACCTGGCGACTTGGCAATTACAGTTGGGGTCGAAAATAATTCACTATACACTTCCAAGATTATTGGTGCTTCTGTAGTGGAAGGTTTCGGGATATTGTTCGCCATAGTCTTGGGRCTTGTCGCTTCTTTAGCTGTGGGTATCAATAATAATAACAATCTGTATTTTGAATTTCGTAACGTGCTGCAAGACCAGAGATTAATAGTGAAACAACCAAACGAACCTGTGTACCTCAGCAACTGGTCCATTCATTTGGATATCTGTTTCACTATCCCTCTAATATATGTCCTACCTACGTCATTTGGTTCAAATGGCAGTACTCATTGGTCAAGGTGAATGTCACTTCAACAACTGGATGTGACATTGCGGTGAACCTTACTTCCGTCAGTTACATCTTACTTCCTGTTACCAAGTCATGCAAATTAGTGCACGACTTGATTTCTTGCGTGTCAGAATATGGGCAAAAAGCGCCAAAAACTAGACTTTCGTATGAGTTTTGATCCCAATTTTCGTTTTGGATTAACACTCAAAAMCCTTTTTTAAACAGTTAGAAACTGATGTACTATGATAAAATGCCTGTTTGAAGCGGTATTTTCAATTGTACAAAGATGTTTTGTTGCATTTGTGTTAGAATGTTGCTTTGTCAGKCTTTTTTATAGAAAATATATGGAAAACAAGCAAATGAAGGCCTAAACCTCATTTTCGAATWAAAKTATTGCTTTGGGTTAACACTTTGATTCCACTTTCATCGGTCATCTCCACTTCCAAACAAGTTAAACTTTCGGAATAACAAGATTTTAGCCTTGTGYAACAGCCTTTTTTCAAGAAAATAGTTTTTGGCGCTCRCTSCGTGAATACGAAAAGAATTATCTCTTAATAGCTCTTGAGTGATCACGAAACAAAGGCTCCAGTAGAGGTTGTACTTGATAAAATACAGTAAATTTATGAACATACCAAGTCTAACCTTGACTTGAGGCATTGTTCCATCTTCACTCAAACAAATAGGTCGCGTCATTTCCTGTCTCGTATATAATTTCTACCAGTTATATAATTTCTATAAGTTTCCTATGGGATGATTGCGCACGGGAGTAGTGTTTGCTGGTAAAAATATTTATGAAATACATTCAGCTGTTTATGCTATATACTGTATACTGTTTACTATATATTGCTGGATACATACAATTTTTAGTTCTGACATGCAGCTTTTTCATTGGATAAAATTGTATTAACCAATAAAATGAGGAGTTGCAAACAGTGCAGTCCTACTCCTTTACCGTAAATACAGCGCTGATGCTTGTATCGGGTTCTAAATTCCATGATTTCTGAGAATTCTATGATGGTTTTTTTAAAAAAGACACAAAAGTAATAAAGCTTACTTGATGGTGCAACTTCCTTGGTGGAAGAGGATGTCGTAGGATGTTGTGTGGTTGGGTTTGGTGTTGGTAGAGAACGGTCTACACCCACATCAATAGAYTTTTTCCCAGTGCCATTCTTAGTGTAGCCAGCCACGGCAATAATGTAGCTCTCTCCAGGCAGTAAACCATTTATGATGTAAGAATATGTATCCGCAGAAGAAATGGTTTGTCTTTGCCATTTGTTGGTGTCTCTTTTTCTATAAAAGACGATATAACCAAGAAGAATGCCATTGTGGTACTTTTTAGGAATTGGTTGCCAGGTGATACGGATTGAAGAAGCGTCTCTTGAAACTGCTGTCACGTTATCAGGAGCTTTGGTGGGCACTGTGGAGCCAGRAAGGTTTAAGTCAATAAACAAAAGAATAGGCTTAAAGATCTAACAATCACAGAGAAAACTGGCAATTTCCGAAGATTACTAAAACCACCAGGATTTCCGTTCGGATCCAATATTTAATGAAAATCTACAGGTGTAATCAATAATACTGAAGAAATCCCAACCACTGGAATGCGCTACAGAACACACACACACAAATTAGTTGAAAAGACAAAAAGCTTGTACAGCTGATAAATTCGTCAATACAATTTCGTTTTCTTATTCATAATAGGCATTAATAGTTTCTGTGCGGGRAAAAACGTTTTCACCGATTTTGTAATCAAAAAGAACAGTTAAGACAGCGCGCACTGGCACAGAACATCCATTGGTTACCCATCCATCCATACGTTCATCAACACACAACATTTATCTACCCATCCATCGATTCTACCCACCAATCCAACCAACCATCCAAGAATCCATCTTTCTATTCAACTATATCCACTAATCCCTCTAACCGCGTCATTGCTTCATCAATTCATTCTTACCCGAGTCTCCGGTCTGTATAATAAAATCATCCGACCAAGGTCCTTGCCGAGATGCCTCATCAAGAGCCATGATTTTAATACGGTACTTCGTATTTGGTTTAAGATAAATAACAGCGGAGTTTGAAGTGACTCTCTTCTGTGACGGGTTACTAGACTTGTCTTCTTGGTAGCGCACGTAGAAAGAGAGTGTACTGTTGCTAGGGGGTGCGCGCCACCTTATGGTTGCTATGACACCATGATCTGCACTTGACTCCAACGAATTGCTAAGGGTGAGCTCCGTTGGTTTACCAGGAGAAACTGAAATCAAAATATCCTTCTATCAGTTTCAATTTGAATGATTCTTAATCCCGAGACCTGGAATGTCAAGGGGAAATAGGAGAAACGGACGAATATGACATGGCTTTTGTGTTCGAGGAAGCGAATAGCACATTAGTTTAAAGTAAAGTATGGGAGTGCAATGTGTACCACTCGCAACCATCGTATATATTCGTTATACAGTGCTTTCGAGTAGCATAAGCGCGAGGAATATCACTTGTATTTTCTAGCTACACACCAACCTTTAAACGAGTGTTTTTTTCCTAAACAAAACAAATGACAAGTGGGGTATTCCATGTATCACGATAAAGAAGTCCATTTTATAGCTATTTATCCAACACCATGGATATTTTCTATAACAAACGAAAAATAAACAAAACAAAAAAATACACACACACAAAGACCGCAATCAATGCCTAATGTGAAGTAATAGTGGAATCAACAGCTCTGTTTCCAGCACTGGCTGTATTCGGTTTGGGATAAATGAGAGCACCCCCTCTCGCCAACTAGAGGTCTCTAAGCTAGAACGTCCATAAATAGGTTATATATAGCAGTATGTAAACTGTAACCACCGGCGTTCACGCTGCGATCTTACGTGCAAAAATGAGCCCGAACTTTCAAGAAAGTTATTTATGGGTTCGTAGCTTGTTGTACACGAGTGTCCCAGCTGTGAAAGTTGTTTGACTCAAGGGGTGTACATATACAGTACTTAATGACCTGGCGATGTACAGATAAAGTTCAACGGATATCAGCATGACACATGGGTTGGGACATGATCATACTGTCCCTAATAGAACATTACATATCATGTGTAATATCGATATGCTACAACTAAAATGTGATAGCGTCAATAAYGGGGCACTTCTGAGAGCCACCTTAAAATTATCTTAGTGGTAACGGCGATAAAAATTATCTTTAATGCGAGACTAACATGGAAATACAAAAGAAACGCCACAAATTCCACCGTGAACCTCGAAGATKTGTATAAGATAATTCTGTGTGTAAGATATAACGATATACTTATTTTAATAAAGTTAGTCACCTGAAAAGCTATAAAGCTGAGGCCGACAAGGATTATAGGTAGATACATTTTACATGTTTCAACCGCTTGATAACTGTTAATGGACTTGAGATCTTCTACCAGTTACAGTCTCACCTCTCCTGAGCATCCTCAAGCTGCAGTTTGTATTAAAAAAAGCTTTACTTGTTTGAAATGAATTGCTTCCCATGATCCTCAGTGATCTCAGCTTTGTAGGTTTTTGGTGACTAACTTTATTGAAAAATGTCAATAATGATAGCGAGTTTTCAAGGCAGCCATTCATTATGTTAGGCAAACAGTAGAAAGTATCACATTTTGCCGGAAGACAAATTTCTTGTAAGATAATGCACTGTTCTTGTCTTACGACACAACTGCAATAAAACCACTCTGTATATGAGCATCTATATAAACTAAATATTTGTACTGCGGTAATAATGTAACTGAGCTGATCTGCGCAGTATATCAAGCARCTTATGCAGTTGCTAATTATCACTTTCAGAAAACATTCTCTCTATAAAACRCCTTGCGGAGGGCGTACTTTTTCCCAATTAAACATATTGACGAATGATTGTTTTTGAGTCGTAAAAACGAGTCAAAAAAGACCTCAAGAAAATGACGTGTTTTGATATTGAAAACATTACGCCCACAATAAAGAGGAAAATCTATTGATAAGGTCGATTATGAACGAGTTTGAAGATAAAAATATCGTTATTTAGTTTCAAAAGCACGACCGTCTCGTCAACTGCTTAATTGATACATTCAAGTCAAATGCGCAAATGCAATTAGGAGAAGGGTTTTCCAGAATTCATTTAGTAAATTAGACGACATTTCCATCATTCGTGATTTTTAATCCGCAATGGTTTTACGAAATCCCTGTAAATCTTCTTAAAAACATTTAAGTGGCAACGTTACATGAAATGAAATTCTTACTTTAGACGCGATAGGAGATTTAATGAACTGATAAAAACATAGGATCGATACAGAAGCCCACATCAAGGTATTCTAAAGTCAAGCCTGCATTTCAAGGACTTTTTGGACRTGACTATTACGCAACGCCCCAGTTAACGCCCGACATCTGGAAKATTAATACATCCATAATTCTGTATAAATTGGTATTAATGATTCATGGGTATAATAACATAGTGGAGACATTCTGACTTCWGTTATATTACATTTTTTAATTAATACCGACGGGGTTAACCACCACTATTTGTCGAACCATGTATTCAATGTTAAATGGGCTGACCCAAAACTGCACGGCCATCTGTGATCACTTTAATCCGCTGTTTCCCATCTATTCTTTTATCGCAACGTAACCAATACATGCACACCTATAATCATGATTAGGTTGTATTGGAATGAGAAGCGTACGACATCGTGGCACTCAAATGGTTTCCGCTCGATCAAAGGTGGCAAAAAAAGCATTTCATCCAATCAAACAGGATGACATTTGGTTAAAAAAAAACTACACATAGGATTTAGTAGTTGTTTTYGAGAAGCGGATGAAAACCGGAGAAAATTAGCCCTTGAAACAAAGGAGAGAACCAGCTGTGGCCCTGACGAGAAAAGAGATTTTGGAGGGCTGCGAYGGGTGCAACTGAGCACCGTATCCAAAGGGAAAGGAACAAACCATATTAAATATARTTTCTCTAAATTCCTCTTTTACTCCGACGAAGGACTAGCGTCCGAAACGTCAGTAAGTTTTTTCATCTTTTCACGGTGTTAAATTTACCCTTTTATCATTACTGTTTCTCTAAATACCTCAGTTTACGAAGCGCGCGGTACTTCGTTTCGCACAATTTTAGAAAATAAAATATATTGGATTAAGAAGTCACCGGGTCAAGTAAAGAAGTGGATAGATGGCCTGATTCTTAGCGATAGGAGAAGTCAAATCGCCTGCGGTAGCAACTATCATGCTATAAAGATATTAACGATAAGTCTGTCAATGGATAAATATCATACATAGCATTCGGTCTTTGTGTTTGACCACAGTTATTATTAATAAATAGTAAATTAAGAATAAATAAAGAATTATCGATGGTAGCTTAGTAATACAGTATATGTATTTACACGCCCCAAGGTGGTAGGGGACAGGGAAGGTCCACACACAGATATCCTCTATKGACGTCCAAGAAAACCTCTGGGAAACGACCGACACCTGTAAATCGACCAAAAAGGGGGATTTTAGGCCAATATTTATGGGCGCCGCGAAAACCTCTGAAATTTAATCTAAAACAGACGCTCGAAACATATGGTACCGTGCCGTGCCATTTCATGCACTTTAATTGGATGCTGCGCATTGTTCGATTTTTGATTACTTTAGCTAGATGGAGCAATAAAGGTGCGGTAATACGGGCAAAAAAATCGTGCAATTTCCTTGCGTTGCGAATTGCAGAGCAAATGTTGGTTGTTTTACCACTCCGCGCCCAACAAATTTTYATTGTTGCAAAGAGTGGAGCGAGTTTCTATTTCAGTGGTAAAGAATTCCAAGGATGGTAGGTTAAGGACATAGAAGTAGGGAACAAAGTGCAAGCCTTATCACCAGATTTTACCTAAGAAGATATCTGCTTGCTGCTCATATCGAATGCGGTCAATTCTGCGGACATGACCGGAAACTCTAACGAGATGCTAGCAAAAGAGTAAAGTAATTATGCTCACAATATRCTTTGAAGGTTTTRCAGAACCAAATAAATGCCCAAACGATTGCGCACGACCAGTTCATATCCATATTTTTGATATTCTTACAAACAATCGAAGTCTTATCTTGGAAGTTCTTCCTCGGAAACTTTAATGAGATGCTAGCTAACGAGTAAATTTATTATTTTGAAGGTTTTACAGAACCAAATTTACACCCATAGACTGAGAAGAAGTCGTAGTTTTCGCTCCTTTGTGGGTTGTGGTCGCTCAACTAGGTGTGTGAGCGACATCCAGAATCGACAGAAGAGCAAAAACACCGACTTATGGAATCAGTCTGTTAAACCAAATGAGTCGCGCATATTCTTATAAACTACCTAAAGTTATATCTATCTAGGAAGTTCTTAATTTCCTTGAGCAAATCACTCACGGGGTATTGACGTCACTTGATAATCTGAACTTGACTTTCCAATCTCCCTTGATCATCTTATTTCTATCGTGAAGATTTTGATTTGAAATCCTGCCAAAGAAAAACCGCTCAACAAATTTGGCTTTTTCCGAGATAACCGGAAATTTTGACTGTGAAAAGCTTTCCTTTTCACATGACTCAGGAATAAACTCACAAGAAAATAAGTTTCAAAAATAATAAGTCGTGGAAGTTTAGCATCGTTATAAAATGATATTTGTAGGAATARAGATAAGAGAATCGCACGTAGAGGTTTTAATGAACTTCTTAGGTGACATTTAGACGTAATGACAGGACAGGTCGTCAGTTTACTAGGTTCTTGCCAACTTTTTCTCTAAAGTGAAACATCAAATGACTTTCAATCAATCACCGTGGAGAGATAAATGAGGTTTTGGCAATGATAAACAAAGTCAAGCTTGGTTTGGTTTGTTTCAGGCGTGTCAGTATTTGGTCGAAAATAGTTGTTTTCTATAGAAAGTAAACGAATAGAAAAGATTAACAAGAATATCAGGCGTTTCATTTATCRAGATGTATTTATAAAAAAAGTAAACATATTTGAGGGAAATGATTGACAAGGAATCATAATGAATAAACAAGAAACAAAAGACAAAAATTCGTCTGATAATAAACTTGGCTTCTCTTTTGATTTGACCCCAAGTGCATTGTCACTCTAGCGGTTAATCAATTCGTGGTTGAAATTAAATAGACCAGTAGAATTCTAGCGGTATACTAATGGCTCGTGTGGGGGTTTTAGTTTCATGTGTTGTGGTATCTTTGTGCTGAAATAAAGAAACATGCTTTCACATCTGCTCCACACTATTTTCATAATATTTGTTTTGATAGAAAAAGTTWAAGTTGCTTTTTTTTCTTTCATTTTTAAGAACCAGGTTTAAGTAATCATAAATGATCTCATTAATTATCTTAGTAAATTAATGCGATTAAAGTGATATCGAGAATAGAAAACGAGTGTGGAAAACAAAACTTACAAACTGAAATAGCAAAAGAATTCACATGCTCGCTTTTGTGTATCCATTCGTAAAGATGCCCAGTGTGCGCTCTCGGTTTCATCATCAATCAARACATCATTGAAGGTCACGCTTAACAAACAAAAGACTCCTACAGACATCCTTTACAATGAATAAATCGCAGACAAAAACTTTTAAAGCCGTTTTACAAAGAAATGCATTCTGATTGAATTCAGTGGACTAATCTGTAGTAAATATTGGTGGGATACCGGGTTATTACTCAAAAGAAACCACAATTATATTCAAGATTATCTTAATAGCAAAGCTGCTAAATACAGACAAATTAATATATCAACAGCTTCTCTATGAACCGACACTTGGCTAAATATAAGCTAAAAGCTCCTGGAGTTCTTGTTATCGCGCAGACATCTGCCAAAGTTTTTCGATAAATTAAAAGTGTTTCTTCTGCGCGGTAATTTTGTCTTAGATTAAAAGTCTCACGCAAACCATGCTGCAACACCTTCAGTTTTCCTCTTTCGTATAATTTATAGTATTATTAATAATTGATTAAATGTGATTCATAAAAAAAGATTAAATTAAAATTTAATCGTTGCGTTTTGGGTTTCTAAAGTGAGAAGGTAAAAAAGTTCAACGTATATTGAGTGACTCACCTCCACTAGATACCGCGCAAGACTCCTTTACCGTGTTTCCAAGAATCAAAACAACGCCAAACAAACCAATTAATACACCCATGTCAGTCCAAGAAAATTTAGATAATCTTCTACAATACTCTCAGATAGATTCTTTCCTTGTGGGATTTCTGGTACTGTGACTTCGATTACACCTCGAYCGACCAAGAGTTTTGGTACTCTGACTTCTTGTCTCTTGACGGCAGAAGGAAAGAGGAAATGAGTGACATTTGATAAAAATGAGTCAAAATAGGAGCAAGTAGGAGGGCCCCAGTTACACTTATCAAATTTCTGGGGCTRGTTTGGACATCTGCCCGCTAAGGAATTTTCTAACTTTGACTTTCTCTAAAAGACACCAGGCGTAAAAGAAAAAAAAGCATATATATATATTATCCGCGTTTTTCTGCCATATTTTAATTAATAACTCATAGTTAATTAAGATATTACTCATCGCGAATGAATGAGAATTTGCCCAAACAGTCTTTGTAAACAAACTCAATGATTTGTTTTTACAACTTCTTGGCTTTTGACTTACGATCTTCTAAATTGCAGCTGAACCAGAAGTTGAAATAGAAGAGCTTATGTTATTTCTTGAGGACAAACTTTGATATTGCTGGTTGAACTGGGTAGTTCTAGAGCGTGTACACACACGTAGCATGCTTGTCGCAATATTGATACTAGTCAGTACCTTACCTTGGCGTGAGCTTTATTTAGTCTTTAGTAGTTTGATTATCTCGAYAGGAGCTTAGAAGATCTATTTCGGTTAACTATTTCAGCGTACTCAGTGGATGTCGCATATAAGAAATTCAAGACCTGATGCGTGAACCAATAAAACCACAGTACTAGCAATCAAACATAGGCCAAAGAGAAAGTATTTTAAACCGTCGTTTCGCAGATTGGAGTAGAAGAATAACAAAAATTTGCATRCCAATTTAGCTTTACGTCACAGTGGAGCAGGGCAGAGGTCGATGGTTATAAAGCACCACACATGTGGTATGTGGTGAATAATGAATAACTTCTTCTATAGTAGCTTTTAAACAAAGAAAATATTGGCTTTGAACATACAGCTGTTGTTTGGGTTGAACGAAAAATTTCTGGTTGTCTTCAAAGGAAATCCTTGATTTCAACATTCTTTTTTGGGGGGAAAATGGCTTCGTTTTATTCACATTCTGACACAAAACTGGGAGTCTGATTACGGAGATGAKTTGGTGGAGCACGAGGGAGCGTTACAGGAAATTAATCACCGGATATACAAACACACCATCAATTATTTAAGCTACTATCCGTTACAACACCTTGTTATTACATTACTTACAGCATTATTATATGGTATTTTATAAATCTGTGCTCCTGGAGCGGCGAGACGAGAGAATTTTTTCTCTATTTTTTTCGCGTGAAAAGATTAGCTCATGAATAAGGCCGAGAATCGGTGAGGGAGGAAAGATGTGTTTATTTGAGGTTTAACTCAGCTAGGGTCGTCACTTATCTTATAGTTTTCTGACCACGAAAGTAATTTAATAAACCGACCATGGTATATTTTATTATCGGGATCATCAGGAAGCACTATGTGATATCAAGTTTCGGGAAATTCCAGATTATCAATGGCTGCTTTGAGCCCACATAACAATCTCGAAATAAACTTCGAGCATGCGCAGTAAGAAATAAAGGCTCTTGATCTGGGAACGAGATTTTTCACAACATTTTTTAGACATGCGCAGTATGTAATTGTCTCTTTTCTTGCAAGACTTCTTTAACCAGTAAAAAAGGTAGTTGTACTGCTGTTTTTAGACGATGGCTTCTATGTGGACGGACTAAAGCTTCTGGAATACTAGTAGAGGTATATATATATGCATTGGGATTTAGGTATAAGCATTGGGATATGCATTGCTACTATTACAATAATGGGACAAAGCAGTTATATTTTGAAGCGGTGAAACAAGTAAAGTAAACGAAGCTCACGCATCTTGAGTAACGTMATTTTTTTTCGACGCAGACCCCACTCAATTCTGAAAAACCCCGGRGTTTAAAATTTTCAACGAAGCCTGAGTACGAGAATGGGGCCAACGAAAATTGCCGAAATTGCTCACGAATTGTATTGATATGGTATTATATTCGACTCTCTCTTATCGACCACTCTCGTAAGCGACCATCTCCCTTAAGCGACCACCTTCTCAAACTCCCGTTTCGTTTCCATATAAACACTGAAATCAATCTAGCGACCGCGACGACCGATAAGGTTCGATTTGGAAAAAAATTTTTAACTGTTTTCCCTCTCTGGTAAGCGACCACCCCTACTGATCGTGACATTTGACCGACCAGTCCAACCTCCCTAGAATGACAGGATATTTTCAAGAAACAAATTCTTTTAGGTTATTCGTTTGCCTATAGGAAAGCATAGCGCTTGTGAACCAACCATCTCCCATAAGTGACCAAATATTTCTGACCAAATAGTCGCTTACGAGAGAGTCAACTGTATAGTGTTCACACCATATATCCGTGAAATTTACTAACAAAATTGTACAAATTAGAGCAACGTTTTGTAGGTCAACGGTCTAGAGTGCAAACAGTTAATCCGTGAAACACTAATTACTAAATAGTACAAAACAGTGCTAATTAAACAATAGAAAACAATGGAATTTGCATGAAATTGTGCTATTTAGTATTACTAAAGTTTCACGGYTATATTGTTTGCACTCTACTAAGATCTACTGAACTTACTAATTTGTGCAATGGATGACAGGSMWRAAAAACGACAAGCCCKCTACTTTCACGATGTTTGTATTTGACTGAGTTTAATACTCCAAATTTTTAAGCGTTTCATTTGTGYCACTGCTGCTCGAAACTTGTGACGAAATTTTGTCGAATTAGAGTAAATCTACTTATTAGTATTCACGAAAATGTCAGTTTTTCTGCTGATCAAAATATAACCTCTCCCAAAGTACACGGCTTTTTATTTCAAATACGCATTCATTAAATTTTGGTCGCATTTGATATTTTGCTCCAAAAGAACGTGTTTACAGAATATTGAGCTTAAATACGTAAAGCTG
>NW_022258393.1:143643-158198 GCF_009602425.1 Actinia tenebrosa | reverse complement strand
AACGATAACTATCATTGTGTAAACAGAAATATATTAAAGCAAAATTAGGCTTAAAGCAAAATTAGGCTTGTAAACTCTACGATAGAATAAAGGAATAAATGAAGACATTAACGATGACTATTTTCTTTTTTCTGTCGAAATATTTATTATTGAAATGGTAGTTCTAATAATGGATCTTTTGGCGAAATGATTCCCGTTTAAGAGACCATGACATTTGCTTAAGTCTTATTTTTTTTATTGTGCACTCTCAGGGTTTTTAATACCTTATAACTAGAGTTTCGTCGTTTTGTATATCCTAACAAATTCCCCCTACCCCCTCCCCCCCTTCCGATTTTAAGCCCGCCCGTTTATAAGCCCTCTTGTCTTCTAACACATYCTTCCAGATTAAGCTTTCCCCCTGCTGCCCGCCTCTGGAATCCCGTGTTTATTTCGTTAGGATGAAACATAAGAGATTGACTGGGCGGATAAGAGAAAGGAACAGCCGTTTCTTCTTCATCCCAAACTCTTTTTCTATGCCCCGGTTATGAGCCCATCAAAAAACCCTTACGAATGAATATAAAACCAGGACTTCTATAACCGGGAATCTACGGAATACGATTGCCAGGCCTTCCTATAATTGAATTGGTAATGACGCGTTGCCGTGTCGAAACGTCGTCTTTTTCTTACGTTTTAAAAATTTAGTTTTTCTTCGTGGATTTCAATAACATTTTAGCTTTAAACTTYGCTTTCACATTATATACCAAATATTTTCTTACAGCGCTTGAGAAAATGTTGTAAAGCGGACTTTAATCTAAGAATGGTATTGCCAGGTTTGAAATAAGAAAAATATTAAGTGTCTTTCAGCGACCATATTCCTTGTGGCCATTAAGAATATCACTTTAAAAATATCAATATTCTAGTCATCGCAAAACGCTACGTGACCTAAACAAATTGTTTTAACCTTTTACTAGGTTGGTATAATAGCTTATCTTCTATGTTTAATAATGTGCTATAYGTCCTACTGTGACGCCCTTCTCAAGTTCCTCCCCATGTTCTTTGTATATCTTTTTTTTCCTTTTACCTATTCAATTATTCTTCCGACAAACTATTACGAAGGTCTTCTGACTTCGGACCAAAGTTAAGCTAATACACACCTTGTTGCTTTTATATTAAAAATTAAACTYATAATTGAAAAAAGATTAGCACACTTTGATCAGAACCGTCTGCATTGTCCGACGAGCTAGGGGGGGAGGTCAAATTTCTTTTGTTATTTAATTTCGCTAATTGTCTTTTTGATAATGCCGAAATTTATGCTCGAGTTATATTTGTGAATATGTGCTTTCTTAAGGTTACCATGAAAGAATGAAATAATATTCAAGAGAATGCATATATGCTCTATGTGAGAAAATCAGCCTAAACGAACTACATATGTGTGTCGCACCAAGCATGATGCATCAATCGTGACTAGACCCAAACTCATCAAATAAAAGATGGGCGTCTAATATWAATATTAATCAGCCAATTATAAAAAATGCTTAGGAAATAAAGGTTTAACCCTTATAGCATTTGGATATTTTTGGTGTTTTCGCTACTCGTCTCACAAGCTCTTGGATTTGAAGGTATGCTCGATTGAACGAAATAGTTGGCTTTATTTAGAAAACATTTTACATTCGTCTCTTTCAAGTCACTGGGGTGGTGGCTAGCTTTTTATTTTTTGCATCCCTTTTTAGAAAGTTCATTTGGTAAAACTGATAATCCGATATTTGGTGTCGGATTTATATTACCCGGGTTTCTTATTGTTAGTGGATGTAATGACTTTATTCTTGGTTTCTTGGTGTTAAATGTATTGTATTSTTGCTCAGGTTTATTGGTGCTGSAGGATGTATTGTATTCTTGGTCAGGTTTCTTAGTGTTGCAGGATGTATTGTATTCTTGGTCAGGTTTCTTGGTGTTGCAGGATGTATTGTATTCTTGNTCAGGTTTCTTGGTGTTGCAGGATGTATTGTATTCTTGCTCAGGTTTCTTGGTGTTGCAGGTTGTATTGTATTCTTGGTCAGGTTTGCTCCTCTAAAGCTTTTATTAAAAGTTAGATACTCTACAAAACCACCTAAAGTTGATTTTATCGCGCTAGTTAAATCAAGTTGGCAAAAATGTATCGCCACAGCAAAAGTGGTGGAGGAAGGGTTAAAAGAAACATGTACCAGCATCGTAGACCAAACTTCGACAGTGCTGAAGCCCTAAGCAAGCCATGGGCGAAAACTGGAGCGTGGTTTCTGGGACCAAAAGCAGATAACGCTGACTTTTTTATGGAAACCGTGGCTCAAGCCATAGAAACAAATATCCAGTTCAGAAAAGGGTAAGCGCTTGTTATTAAAAAAATATTGTAAGGAAAAATGTAACAAACTACAGAAAACTCTTTTCATCGTTTAGTTATTTTCCCTGTGACCCACCCTTCGTCACAGATGAAATGCGCGAAGCAGAATCATTCCAAGAAGCATTGCAGAAGACCAAGGATGAGTTGGAGAATGTGAAAAAGGAGCTCCTCAAAGTAGTTCCTTTCTTCAGCTCTCGTTACAAGGTATGAGAAAATCATCAATAAACACAAATTATTATATAGTTAGGATAGTACGCGCGCTGATTGGTCGAAAACTGTGCTTTATTAGTGAACGGAGCACAGTGCTGACGCCTTCCGCGAGCGCAAAGTGCTGCTAGATCCTGCGACTGTTTTTCTTTTTGCATGCGCATTCARTAATAAAGCACTTAGGGAGCGCCGTAAGCACTCAAGAAGTGTGAGAAGCACTCGCCCACGGTTCGTGTTTCTCCTTACAATCCTTTCGTGCTTACGTCACTTYCTGCGCTCTTTATTACTGAACGGAGCACGGAAAAAGCTGTTTGTTAATGAGAAAATCATCAATAAAAACAAAAATTGTATAGAATTATCAAATGTATGATTTATTTCTGTTCCAGGGTCATGTCATATGGGATACTAACATGCCTGCCAATCTTGGTTACCTGACGGCTTTTTTGTTCAATCAAAACAATTGCACCGCAGAAGCATCTACCGTCACCACAAGGTTTGAAGTAGAAGTGGGCATGGATCTTTGCAAGATGGTTGGCTTCGATCCTGACAAGGCTGGAGGTCATCTTGTCACTGGAGGTTCTGTGGCGAACATCGAGTCTATGTGGGTTGCTCGCAACGTCAAGTACTATGCTTTAGGTCTTCAAGAAGCAATCTTGAAAGAAGATGCTCTTGCTAGCGCAAGAGAACTTACTGTTTATCTACCATCAAAGAAACAAGACGTGAAGATTGTGGATGCAACGAGCTGGGAACTTCTGAATCTGAAAACAGATGTGATCATCGAACTGCCTCAAAAGGTTGGTGTTTAGTGAGAATTCAAATTGCTTGTAAAGATTCATATGCAAATCATTCAGTTTTGAAATATGATTTATTAACTGCTAATTTTTTATTTTGTAGGTGGCTACYGCGTGTGCATTAAGCGACACAGAAGTGAGTGGGATTTTGAAAAAATATACATTCGACTGCATTGGTATTCAAGAGTTTTGYCAGCGACATAATCTCAAGAATAATCCTTGCGCACTTGCACCTACCACAGCTCACATTTCTATCTTCAAAGGAGCCACGATAACTGGTATTGGAAGAGAGAATCTGGTCATGGTTCCTGCGRATGAGGATGCTAGAATGGACCCCAAAGGTCAGTCATTTTAATTCTTCCTTGAATCTGCGGAAACATAAATTGCATTTAGATTRTCTTATCTTTTTGTTGCAGGTTTGCGAGACATCCTGGAAGACAAGCTTGCAAATCAAATACCTGTCGTCAGCGTGGTAGCAGTGATGGGTACCACTGAAGAGAGTGCTGTAGACCCCCTCGTAGACATTCTTGAGATCCGGGAAGAAATGAGAACAAGAGTGAGTTGTCCGTTAATTGCCTGCTTATCCAGTGTGACGATTGTAATTTGCCTTTCACCTTTTCTTGATAGGGGTTGGACTTCATGATTCATGTTGATGGAGCATGGGGAGGATACTTCTGYACCATGTTACGTACTCCACCAACTCCATTGGTTCAAACGAGTGAGGAAACTTCTTGGTTCGTCCCCGAACTGACCCTCAATTCCTATTCTCGTGCTCAGTATGCTGCAATAGCAAACGTCGATACCATCACCATTGATCCACATAAAAGTGGTTTCTGTCCCTACCCCGCAGGTGCTACCTGTTATCGTGACAAGAGGATCAACAGTTTCTTAGGAATCACTAACCAGGTTACCTATTACCATGGTGCCTTAAACCTTGGAGATGTTGGTATTGAAGGATCAAAACCTGGAGCAGCTGCTGTTGCAGTCGCAATGGCACACAGGGTAAGYATATTATATGAGTACTTCCATTTGCCTTCCGTTTCAAATGTATACGTAACGGGGAAATTAAAGAAGAGGACTAAGAAAAATGAAAAGAGACAAAAGAAAGGGAGAAAAGAAGGAGAGGACAAAAAGAAGCATTAAGTATTCAGTTAATCCGGATCCTGATYATTGGATTTATTGATTTGTTCTGTGCAGGTAATAGGCCTTCATAAGAATGGCTACGGAAGGATCCTTGGAGAATGCATGTTTACTTCTAAGCTGCTGTACTGTTACTTAGCAGCTCTTGCCAGGATGGACGATCCATTTTCCGTGGTAATGACCAAACCGTTTCCTTCTGACAAAACACCTGAAGAGCACATTASATTCATTAAGACAAACATCATTGGAAAAACCAACGAGGAACTGGCAGAGGTGAGTTTCAAATAAAGTTATTTCCATTGCGTATCATTGCAATCTGACAAAGTTTATATTCTCTTTAGAATGAAGAAGTGATGGAGTATCTTCGAGAAGTTGGCCCAGATACCATGATGCCTTGTTTCGCAGTTAATGTCAAGGGCAACAGTGACATTAATCTGGTCAACGACATCGTTCAAGCCATCTTCAGAGATCTTTGCATGTCTGATGACAAGGTCGCTTCTTTTAGATACCCAATGCTTATAACTGCATCTACATATGCCCAACATCCTCATAGTACTGCGCTGAAAGAATTCAAGAAAAGACTGGGGGTGAGTGATCAATTGCATCGTAAAAACAATTTCATTCTAGTAACGATACCATCTCAACTGGTTATTTGCAGTGAAGTGGTTTCTCAACAGCCTTGTAGAACAGGATTGGAAGAATGCAATGTTTTTGCATMAAAGGAGATTAATTTCCTAAAGGAGAATTTTAGTTATTGATTTTGCCCTGCAACGTGGATGTCAATAAAACCCCTTTATTCTCATTTCATTACAGATCGACCCRTACGACACAACTGGAGTCAAGTACATCATCACTACCTGCATGGATCCCTGGGCTACGACCATGGAATTYCTGGAAGAATTGGCATCAATTATGAGGAACGCCATTCTCTGTTCCATTGGGACGGTAAGGTTAACCGACACCAACAACCTCATTCTTACCCTAAATTTCCTTGCATTATTTTAACCATTGAACAGTCTATCATTGATGATTTTGTAATTTAATTATTTAATTAATTCTCTTATATTTCTTCTCAGGCTACTGATCCAAATGACTTTCATGACTTTGTCTCCACTGGTAAGGTCGATGGGAAGAACAACATGATTGTGAACTATTCGGGAAGGTTTAACAATGTCTCTCACCAATACTTTGCAATGGCAAAGGTCCAGTTTCTGAATCCTGCTGATGGAGAAAAGGCTTCTCACGGTGCTGCAAGAAGGGGAACAGAACCTTTGGTGTTGCGTAATGTGAAACCAAATCGACTTCACGATCTGCTGTTGTATGATTACGACGAGGGAGATGAGGGCAGAAAAGAGCCTGAAATTGAGGTAGTCAAATAATCATATTTATTTACATCMCATGGAGAAAAAAACCATCCTACAGCCAAGACAAAATAATTGCCCCCAATCTTTATAGAAGGCAATATACATACGTTTTTTATTGATTAGATGGACTGCTACTCTGGTATCCCAACTGGAGACAACAGGCCTTTCATGAGAACCAAGATCAGGGTTGTGGACGTGTCCAGGTTGGATCACTTTGATCCAAGTGTCGTGCGCATGAATCCTGACAAGACCAACTATTTCCTCTACGGTAATCAAGAAAAGGCCTACATCTCTCATATTCCAACCAAAAAGCCAGACTTCGAGCAAGTATGTTTCTATATGCCTTTCTAAGCCATGTAATTCAAAAATCAACTAATATACTCGTTCTGTCCATTTTGTTTCGTTAGYTGGTTGAGCTTGAGAGCATACCTGAGGGAATTTCCAAGCTTCTTCTCAATTATGGAATTGAAATCGAGATCGTTGGAATCCCCCAAGAAAGGCGCAGTGGTGGCGAGATTGATGACCCCTTGACGGAAAGTTCATACRTTGTGTCCTTCATAGGGGAGGATGCAGAAGAGCWAAGGRCCACTATTAAGATTGGMAGAAAAATCTGGTTTGACTCTGATGTTATTAATAATCAGTAAATGGACTTTCTTAATCACGAGGTATTTCAGTGTATTTTACTTGAAYAGATTATAAAATATAAATATCTGTATTTCAAGGACCTTCATGCCAATAAATTTGTCTTGGTAATCGATTACAAACTATTCGAACGATATTCGTCTGAAAAGGGGCAACCCTTTTAAGTGYCTATCAAGCCTACAGGATCTCTTCCTGAYTTCAAAGYCCTTATAAAATARATAAGAATGGCCCCTACTTTCTTTTTGATATCTCTTTTCGTTGCCGAGATATTCAAGTAGAAATCACGAAATGATGACGTCAACCCAGGATCCTTGTAAAAAGTCAAATTATCAAATAGAGAATATCTCGGTGAGAATTACCTAAAAATGACTGAAACCTTTAATGGACATATAGCGCACTATATTCACCAAAAGTTTCAATCATTTAGAGCTAATTCTTACGGGGATAATAGCTTCTCTGGAAGGACCTATTGACCTTGTTTTATATACGGCATGGCATACGTGGCAAAAGGCGCACTGGCGACTTCCTGGAAGACTACTTGATGGTCAAGGGGTTGTGGAGTTGAATAAGTATATGATATATATAATTTGTCTCAGTGTCATTTTTATATGCTGGCTTCTAAGCAGTACATCTGCTCTCGGGTACAAACACTTCATTTTTAGTTATGTATGTTTATCCTTTAYCTTTTACAGTGTTGGAAGAAGTCTGCTATGAACTAAATGCTGGGAAGAAACAGTCCACTGAATAAATAGTTCAAGTGCATCTGTACGTTAAAGCTCAATGTCATACTGACTTYAAATAAAAAACTTTAAGTAACAGTTGTCAAAAAAACGCAACTGCAAAGAGTAATGGGTATTAGCCTCATTAATATTTACAGTATTTARATGAGGGAATAAAATTTAAAATCTTAGGAATGTAATAATATGATAACGTCAAATTAAACGGGTAATTTGCAATTTAAAATTATTAACGAACTGGATTTAAGGTATAACCATCAAAGAAAAAAGCATATTTTACTGTAACATAAGCCTTCTTCAAAAGGCATTCAATCTAAATACCAACATTATTTAGAGCAAAATTATATTAGACGAAATAAAGTAACAAAGAGAATTGAGCACTAAAAGGGACATTGTGTTATATCTTACATCTAATGTATCAACTAAAATGTTTTCAACCCGGCAAAACCTCTACACCAATCTCGAATAATAACAAATTTGACCACATTTTGAAAAGAAAGTTGCAACAGTCCTAGATCTGTCACTCGGYCAGATCATCACCCTTTCTATAGGCTCAGATTTCCAGCTGTCGGGTTTTCGTGTGCCTGTGAGTATCGGAATAAAAAGGTTGGCRACATATATTTTGTCTTAGCTGGAGGATGGCTTTCTTTCCTACCCTACAGTGGCATTACGACATTTTAAATTAAGCCGTTGACCTTGACTTTCGTATTTGATTGGTTACCCTTGGCGTGCCATTTCACTCCTCTTTTATACCGTGACTGTCACGAGCACCAATGAAGACCAATAACCAATCAATAAGCKAGAAAACACATACTACCCAATCTCAATACCCGGAAACCAAGGAAACCAAAAAAATCCATTACTGTATGACAGTCTTCAGCGAAAGGGAAACTTGGCTCTCCTAGGCCTCCTTCATCTTTGTACATTTCTACCGAAACCTTGAGTTCAACTGGTACAAATTCCACACGAAACCGGAAATGGCGTCAATTGATAGAGCTAATTAAAATCCTGTTGATCGTGATTAAACAGGAAGAAATCATGACGTCAGTTCAATAAATGACCTAAATTTACCGTGACTAACCTAATCCTCTYCCAGACGTGTTTTTTTACATCCATACGTTACTATTATGCATGTAAAACTGCATGTGTATCGATGCATTAAGTAGCTGGCCATTCGAGCTGAATTGACCTTGAAATTACCGAACCTATTTAAGAGTGCAGCTACGGATGGTCCGAAAACTTTATTAAAGAAGCAAGGTAGGTCGCAGAAGAAGATATCGTAGATGAAGTTACYCTTCAATTGAACCATTTTGAGCCCTAACAATAGAGTTTTCACACCTTTAAAATGGCCAGACTGACTTATTTGATATTACTGCAATCTTATTGGCTTTTTGTAGATTGTGCATTTRAATTAACATGTATCGCAAGACTGGTGTGATAAAAGGCAAAGTTTCGATGTACCAGCCTCGAAGGCCTAATTTTGACCGATATGAGGATACATCTAAACCTTGGGCCAAAACTGGAGCATGGTTTTTAGGTCCCAAGGCCGACAATGCAGAAATCTTCAGGAAGCTTGCAGTCGAGGCAATAGACAACCACATTGATTTCAGGAGAAGGTAATGTACTGCAAATATCCAACCTACAGATCCACGCTAGAAATAATTAATATTTAATATGCTTTTAGCAACTGGTCTTAAATCTATTTCATTTTCGTGAGTGACCACAGCCTGAAACAAAGGAGCACGAAGACGTCCACGCGGCCATGTTTGTTTATCTTTACGATACGATCTTCAAAAATCACTTTCTTGATACAAGCAATGAAAGCAACATGCATATAATTAGCTTTCCTACCTCTGGGAAGGAAAAAACTAATTTCGCTTTATGTTACYTACGGCAAATGCAATGATCTTGCAATAAATAATTACAGTAAGGTTTCTAACAGTTTGTTTATGGGTTAATGGTCAGTCACGTAAGGTGCTTGGCGTTTACTACGGCCATGAGAAAGCTTGGGACCTGAATATTGTTTGACARCTTTAAGCTTACCTCCTTAACATTAAAAAAAGTTCTCAGTTCCAGAGACGGAAGAAATACGCCGATAACCTTATTTTTTCTAACATACTCTTTGCTCTATTAACTATGGTCTTATTGACCTTCTTCACTTCGACAAAATAGACTTCTTATTTAAGGACGTTCATGGGCATTGTTGGTTGAATTAAGTGAGCGCGCGCTCATCGTGATGACGTCATTATAGTGTTTTGATAAGCAAAATATCATGAAAACGTCTTACCAAATATTACCAACATCATTTTTGAAAATGCAATTCTCTTTTTTTTAGCTACTATCCGTGTGATCCTTACTACGTGACGGATGACATGCGTCAATCAGAATCCTTTCAGGAGACTATCAAGAAAACGACCGACGAATTGCGAAACATGCAAAAAGACTTCTACAAGGCTGTGCCATTTTTTAGTTCCCGTTATAAGGTATAATTCAAAGTGTGTCAGTGYTGTTTTAGTAAGGGAAAGGATTAAAAAACAACGGGAATCCCTTTCTCTTTCATTCATTCATGCCACCTTCTTAGACTTCTCTCTCCGTAATCTCTGCAATGTAGATGCTGCCTCCGAACGGTCCTCGAAATAYCACTTATTTTTGGGGAACAAAGAAATTTTGCAATAAATTTCACTTGCCATCATTTTCGTTCAGTAAGATATGGTTTGCCTTTTGGGTAATCAGGCAGGCTGCGCCTTTATAAGCTTTAAAGAGACACTTGGTATTGACTGTTCTTTCGTGTTGTGTGCAGCAGAATAGCAATAAGTAGATTTAATAAGGAATTATTATCTTATTCCAGGGTCACGTCATATGGGATACCGTCATGCCCGCCAATCTCGGTTACATCACTGCAATGTTGTTTAACCAAAACAACTGCGCTTCTGAAGCCTCTACGGTGACTACCAAGTATGAAGTAGAAGTGGGTAAGGATCTTTGCGAAATGGTTGGATTTGATCCTGATAAATCCATGGGCCATATTGTTACTGGTGGTACCGTGGCTAATATAGAGGCTATGTGGGCTGCCCGCAATATCAAGTACTATCCTGTCGGCCTTCAGGATGCTATCAAAAATGAAGAGGCTCTATCCAAAGCCAAGGATTATATGCTGATTTTACCGTACAAGAACAAAGAACTGAGGATCRTGGATGCAGCAAAATGGGACTTATTAAATCTGGATATAGATGAAATTTTACAACTACCCGAAAAGGTATGAACGAAGTATATTGTGCTGGATTATTATTTTTATTTTCCAAAAAAACGTGTTTATCGGCAATCATTACCGCAAGTATAAGATAGTGGTGCAGCTCAATGGGGTCAAACTGAACTGAACAATGTGAAGGCACCCCTGCGGCAGCCGCTATAAGTCTATACATGACCCTTGAGCACAGCCCTAACCAGAGGACTACAGAGATCTCTAGTGCAGAGGTGAGAGGCGAACGTTTTGCCACCATGGCCTTCTGACTCCCCAAGAAAGAAATTTTTTATTTCATCCATTTATCCACCCATCAAGGATTCTCTATTCATTCGTTTATACATCTTTGCCAACCACCAGTGACCCTGAGTTGGTGAGTTGGTTAGAGTTTGAACATTGCCGCCTGTTGAGCTGGAGGTCATAGTTTCAGTTAATCAGTCCCTTGCATTGCCAGATCAATACTCAGGTTCTTAGAACTGCAAATGTTAAGTGGCTCTGTTGGTCAAGTAAATAGTACTAACCTTTGAGCAAGTATCCTGAAACACATTTGATTGATGAACTTTCACATTCATCACATAGGTAGCCAAAATGGCAGGTATCACCTTGATGGAACTGACTTCAATAATGACCAACTACTCGTTTGAATGCATTGGACACGAGTTTTGTCAACGGCATAATTTAATAGGCAGCTCCTGCTTTCTTGCTCCTTCCACTGCTCACATTTCCCTTTTCAAAGGAGCAACTATACTGGGAATGGGAAAAAAWAACCTAGTACTGGTACCCGTGGACGAAAACGCTAGAATGGACATCAAAGGTTGAGTCATTGTTTGTTACTATGATACTATAATATAAATGTTATTCTGATACTATGAGAATTATTGTACTTTATGATGGTTAATAATGACAAACATTCGAGGCAAGGCACAGAATGTCTGTCACTCATCAGAAATCTGCTTAGTTTAAGTGTAATATGATAACGCCTTTGGTTCAGTAGCTACCTCGGTTGTTATCTCCCCATAGATTGAATAAAGTCAGGACGTAGCAGAGAGTCCCAGAGATGTTGGGGGATGCGACAGAATGCACGTTGTGATGTTAAATAACTTTCCCACRCCACTGAGCTTAAACTTGAAGAAGGAATAACAGTATTTGTTTTTAATCTAAAAGTCACATRTGTCTTCATTTAAATTTGATTAGGTTTGCGTGACATTCTGGAAGACAAACTGGTCAAAAAAGTTCCAGTCATTAGCGTGATAGTGGTGATGGGTACAACGGAACAGAGTGCAGTAGATCCCCTCACTGAGGTACTTGAGGTTCAAGAAGAGATGAGACGAAGGGTAAGTCTTGCTGTTGTTTTTTAAGACATTGAACAAAGCCACTCATTCTCATTTTCAGTGTTCCCTTCCTTTCTCTTCAGGGCTTGAACTTCATGATTCATGCAGATGGGGCCTGGGGTGGTTACTTCTGTTCCATGTTACGAACACCATCAACTCCATTACAACCCCACAAACGTGACAATTCTTCATGGTTTGTGCCCGAATTAAGTCTTGGGAGTTACACTGGTGCTCAGCTCGCTGCCATTTCAAATGTTGATACCATCACTGTTGATCCTCACAAAACTGGCTTTTGTCCCTACCCTGGTGGAGCTATTTGTTATCGCGACAAGAGAATGAATGAGTTTTTGAACATCAGCCATCAGGCTGTTTATTATCACGGAGCTCTAAACCTTGGAGATGTTGGCATTGAAGGATCAAAACCTGGGGCAGCCGCTGCTGGTATCGTGATGGCMCACAGGGTAAGCCATTTTCTACATAATATTTCTATCAAGAGAAATATCTTTTTTTAATTGATGATTGATGATTTATTGAAGAAATAGAAAAYGCGAGCRCGTGCTGTGTGCWGTCATAAAGCACGCGGGGGTTGGCAGAACACGAGAGAAGTGCTTCTGTAGCGGAGTGCTTCTGGACACTTCTCRAGTGTTCTGCCAATCCCMAAGTGCTTTATAACGGCATACAGCACAGCRAGCAAGTTTTTTATTTCTTTTATGAAATACAAATTACAATAACCGTTATTTTAGATAGGAATGACGCAATGGAAAGTGCGCTCGTGTGCAATGTGCTCTCATAAAGCACACGCTCCAAGGCAATCAGAACGTGACATTCATAACAGTTATTGTATAAGATTTAATATAGCACTCTTTTTCATATGGATATGATCAAAGGCACTTTACAAWGAGTTATGCATGGGAGGTGGTTAGTATCAGGTGTAGGCACTGAGGATGGTCACTGAGGATGGTCACTGCCAGGGTTTCTCTACGTCCTCAGTGGTTCCTTTACGTCCCCTCCGATATTGCTTAGTAATGATGAAGTTGATTTCTATGCTTAACCTGTACTTTTCTCGTCTTTAGATTATTGGTTTGCATAAGAATGGTTATGGAAGGATTCTTGGTGAATGCATGTTCACTTCTAAGCTACTCTATTGCTACTGGACTGCACTTGCTGACAGTGATGACCCCTTCATCTTGATACCTACAAAACCTTTACCACCTGACCGCAGTCCYGAACAACACATCAGATACATAAAGAAGAACATCATTGGTAAAAGTAATGAGGAACTTGTCCAGGTATGTAGCTATGGGGGACAACTGAATTACTGYGTAATCTCCAAGGTCTCCAAGCATACTAAGCACCATGAGAATTGAGAAAAACTATTTCAATCATATAAGATTGACTTCAGAAAAGCGCAGATAGATTTCCACGTTTCGATGACATCCTGTCATCATTATCAAGAAACTACTTTTTTCMGTTAGTTTCTTGATAATGATGATAGGATGTCATCRAAATGTTGAAATCTGTCTGCATTAGTTTTTCTGATTATTTCAACCATTCTTGGAATTCTTTTTCAGAACCATGAAGTGATGGAGTATCTTCGTGAGATTGGTCCTGACACAATGGTGCCATGTTTCTCATTGAATCTCAAAGGCAACACAGATGTCAACCTTTTAAACAAGATAGTTGAAGTGCTCTATAAAGATCTCTCGATGTCTGATGACAGAGTTAGTAGTTACAGATTTCCAATGATTGTGACGTCATCCACGTACCAGCACCATTATCATAGCACAGCACTGAAGCAATTTAAGAAAAGATTAGGGGTAAGTTATAACTTACACTTTAGTAAAGTGTGTTAGACCTCTTTAGCTTGAGCATAATGTTTTCCCAATTTTGATCAACTTTTRAATACAAGGAGATATGTTTTTAAAGGTTGATCCTTATGATACRACTGGAGTCAAGTACATCAAAACAACTTGTATGGATCCTTGGGCCACATCCACGGAATTCCTCTTCGACCTGGGATCRATTATGAGGAACGCCATCCTCTGTGCTATAGGGGCGGTAAGTAGCTTTTAAAAAAACAACCAAAAAAGTGGTGTTCTTTTCAATTAAAAACGCATGTTCTGGCTTCTTTTTATTATGCTGTTCAGGTATTGGATCCTCCCGTTTGTCATGATTTTGTTGGCACTGGTCACCTAGATTCAAGAGGTCAGATGATTGTATACTACTCTGGACAATTTCCCGTTGTTTCGCRCCAGTATCACGCACTGGCAAAGATAGAATTCGTCAATGAATGTGACGGAAAGGCCATAATTGAAGTCTTGAAGCAACGAAAGAGCAAACTCCTTATTTTGAGAACTGTAGAAGAAGAGCAACTTCAYGATATTCTGTTACATGAAATTAGTTCCAAAAAACTGGGAGTGGTAGAGGTTAGTGTTGAAAAAATATAAATTAGGGAAGTTAACTATGTACAGGTTAACCAGAAGTGATAAAACTCTGTGGGTGGGTGGGTGAGAAGGAAAGAGGCTCCACTTACCCAGCTTTCTGCACACTTTCTTCAACCTTCAAGCAAGATAAATCTAAAGCATCATTTAAAACATTGTTTCCGACAATGTTATGGAATGACTGACATTTACCAAAACCCTCTTTTTGAAGCGACAGGAAATTGTAGGTTTAGGTTTTTGCGCTTATTAATATTGAGAGGAGCTGCAATATCCAATGGTTTCAACTGTAATTCAATAGCTAATAAACT
>NW_022258393.1:125534-142491 GCF_009602425.1 Actinia tenebrosa | reverse complement strand
ACATTGTCATTAAGATTGGTCAGAAAATCTGGTTTAATGGTGAAACTATCAATAATGGATAGGATAKAATAGGAAGGATTTCATTGCTGCTGTTGCACAAGAGCCTATGCAAGMGTAAAATTATTTCATAGATTTAGAACTTCAACAGTCGATTTTAGATTAGGTTTCCATGATGTAGAGTTTTATTCTTTCTTTCAAATATTTTAGAATTAAATAGTTTATCAATGACCCTATTTTAACAATTAYTTTAAACTAATATGACGACCATTTTCAATAGACATTGAATCTACTTGAAAAGCTAGTCAAGTAAAAAACCAAACAGTTACCACAGATGTGGTAACAGGCTGCAAGAAAAYAATTGTAAACTTACCTCAGAACTGTCTTATAAGGTACCAGTGGTGAGCTGAAATGTCCAAGACTATGAAAAATGAAAAGTACAAAAAAATTAGTAAAGTATTTTTTCATAAGAAACCAAAACATATGTTTTACTAAAAGATACAGTTAATGTAATTATCGTTTTCCAGATTWAAAAAAAAATTAATTAGGTCACATGATATCATGTTTTAAATGATATAAGTTCTGGTTTTAAACTTTATAATATGAGTAACAATGAATAAGTGTATTAGGTATCATGTTAYATTTCTTATTGTTTAACTTCTTTGCATTGACTGTATATTTAAGAATTTCTAATTGTATAAAGAAGTGGTATACATTTGTTTAAATAAAAACTCCTTATTTAATTAAGAATATATATCTATTTTGGGTGAAATATTTTAAGGAAGGATACACTAGTTAACAGATTTTAGTTCCCTAAGAATTAATCAGCCCCAAAAGACCCAACAACCCAACAGGCCAAACATTGTGCCTGTTGGGCCTATTCTGCCTGTTGGGCTTATTGGTCTATTGGGTCTGTTTGTTGGACCTGTACTCAACACCTACAACATCAATRGGGAGGGGTGGGTGTGGTAGAGGGGAAAGGGGTAGAAAGAAGAAAAAACAAGGAGGGGGGAATATAAGACATCTGGGTTTTTTTGGGGGGGAGGGACAAATGCAGGAGGTCACATGATTAGTATTAAAACAAAACTAACTCATGGATATGCATGTGAATAGCTTTAAATTGCCTGCAAAATTGCCAGCAATAATAATTGCTGTTTAAGACGGAGTTGAGTGGGTAGGGCCAAACATAAACCTAATTGGAAACAAAGATCCCTAAATCATGCCAGCCTGTCACAAAATTACAGTCATTGTTATACATTTATTATTCTTTTTCATTTCATTATGTCAATTCTTAATATCAGTGGCTCTAAACCCCACAGCCAAAATCCTAGATCTCCCTTGGTCATTATAGTGCTATTTGCTATGACATAAACTAATAAACCACAGTCCAAATGGTGTACGAGTCAATAGACCATGAGGCCAAAAACCTCAAACAAACAATTTATGAAATTTGTCAAAATGATTTATCTCTTACATTCTTTCCATTTTAAATCGGCAATTTTTGCTACTATAGTGGTCTATCACTAATAGACCACTAGTAGCTCAGCCAATCAGAGTGCGAGATTTTTGATAGACCATTAGTAGGTTTTGTGTATCGTTTTTTACGACCTTAATAACCAGTTTCGGTAGAAACCCTGAGTATGTCAGGAAACTCAGGAAGAACCTTGAACTTGAGTGAAATTGCATACCCTGTTTATGACAAGAAGCTCAAAAAAACCATACCCTGTTCAGTGGATCATCCCCGTATAGTCCATATGTGGGAGTACCCCCCCCCCTCCCCAAGGTTTATATTAATGCCATTCATATACATTGATCCCTTGAGCATGCGCTTAGAGCAGTAGTGCCGAACTCCTGATGAATGTATGCCAACCAGATATAGATTCGCTGATAAAACAAAGCAACATCACAAAAACTATTGTGACAATGGTTGTCAAATAAGCCTGAAGCGAGATGACGTTTTACCCCCGACTCTATACCATAATAGTTTTTTAAATTCTTTCATATTAAAATTTTTGATTCCTTAGAGAATACAGGAACAATAGTCATAATCAAAGAACAAAGGCAATGTGAAAAGGATTATGGTCTAGAGACGGGGGTAAAACGTCATCTCGCTTCAGGCTTTTTAACATCACAACAGGGACGGCGGAACTTTTAATACATTTTCACTAAACTCAGCCCCCCCCCCACCTTGCCATACAATGTCACTATTGAGCCCCCCCAATAAAAAAACTGCTCCGCCGTCCCTGCACAATGCTAACGTTTGTAAGCACCAACTAGCACTGTTATTACGACCTTCATAAGTATAAATATTCACAGGAGTTAGCTTATATCACTGAAATAAAAATAAATGATGATGTCCATGTGTCCCTATAATTCTATTTTTAAAACCCATAAATTATTTATTAAGTTAAGTTAAGTGTCCTATCACTTCAAATAAAATTCATCTCAGAACAATTTCGTTTTAACAACCCTACGAAAACCAGTTCGTCCAAACATAATTTACTCACCTCTAAATCAGTAAATACTAAGCAGCCTGTGTGTAAGAGCTTTCTACCTCCTACATTCTCAATTCTCCTAATAAACTGGCTTAATTTTCCAGCTCTGGAATGTAAAAACGTTGCATCTTTGGCCTTCAAAATTATAAATAGATACCAAGTCCGCCTGAACAACAATGTCGGCAAAATGTTCTTCATACACAAACCTCGCGCGCGCCGGTACTTCCAGTCACGCGGAGGTCACGCGGCATATTCCCGCCCTTTTCGTAAAACTACAATTCAGAGCGTCCCATTTTTTATATCGACATTACTTTACGTTTTTATTGGATATTTCTACATACGTAATGAGAAATTTTCTAAAAGTTATAAAATTATGTAATATTTTACCAAAAAATAGAATCAAAACTTGTGAGTGCGAGGATGGGCTTCCTGTGTGTTCTGCAAAACCCATAATGCTATGCGGCAAGCTATGTAACCTGGCTTAGATTGCCAAAACAAAAAATCAAAAAACAACCTTGAGAAATGTAAGAAAATATGTCGAATATATGATCGAAAATTGATTTAAAACAGTCATTAATATGGGAGCAATCGTGTCTCAAGTGTATGAAGGTGTACAGTATATGATAGGATGCAGTACAAATAACAAAGCTATTACAGGATCGGAGACATTTCAGAGAAAAGCGATGCCATTGATATTGAAAAGAACCGGGTAAGATTCAGATCGGACGCTTTTATTTATCATTCTTTATGTTAACTTGAATTGTTTTTTTCTAAATTCTTTTTAATAGAATAGATTATAATACTATTGAAGTTGTATCCTAAAAAACAGCACCAATGCAAATGTTATGTGCCAGTATTTAAAATTAATTGTTCAAATATGTTGCTACTGTAATCAATTCAATCATGATGCATAGTTGATGCATCAATCATTTGGTACTTCTCCCTTTTCTTCGGCCATTACTAAGGGAGTTTACTCCCTTAGGGGAGGGGGTCAGTAGGATTAGTTAGTGATCTTAGATTGGTTAGTGATTTTAACGCATACAATAAATCTAACTCCCCTCTCACTTGTTCCATAAACAATGACTCCTCCATTTTTTTCTATTCGGTTTATTGAATAAGTGTTGTGCAAATCAAATTCCTTCTTACAAATTATATACCTCTCCCCTGTTTTTAGTGACAAGCCCTCCCCCCATCCCCCCTCCTCATAAAAAACACTCCCTCCACTAATCAGTAAACAATGGAATTCCCCAAGGGGCATTCATTTTAATTTTTGATGGCAGTTAAATAGAAAGGGTGAATGCATAGTTATCATTCCTTGGGAAGTAAGGGAAAACTGTGACAACTGTGTCCAGATACTCCCTGAAGGAGGAGAAACTGGAGGTTTTGATTGACAGATTCAGTATGTCATCTATACTTGGTTGGCCGGGAACTGCAGAACCATACCCATACATGAACCGTACATAGCAGGCTAGCATTGTGTAGTTCCAGAAAATATCCATATCCCACCACTGAGGAAATTTGTAAAAGGACCCCCCTACCCCCAGGAACTTGCAATTTTCTTCCTTAAAAACTTTGTAATTTTGTTCTTTATCTGATCCCCCTCCCCTCCAAAATTCCCACTTTCCTCCATTGGTGGGGTATGGATAATTTCTGGAACTACACATTGATAAGGCTTAAAATTCTTTATGCGGAAGTGTTATAGATATGGTGTTCCTGTTCAAAGCAGTCATAGTAGAGTGTTTTTACTTGGCCCATGAAAGAATAGTCCACGTAATACATAGTAGCAGACACTAATTCCATTGTTTTCTTTTGTTTTACTTTGATTGTGACTATTTATATACAACTTGGTTTAATGGGCCAAATAAAATGACTCTGTGCTACAGCCGTTATTTATTTTTCTTTAATAGGTCTATGTATTTTGATGACGATGGTGACTTAGCACATGAATTTTATGAAGAAGTAAAGCCAACTAAACAAGGAGAAAAAGCAGGAATGAGGCTCTTAACAGAAAGACTTTCGCCTCAAGGAGTAGTTGATTTGCCATATCCCAGACTTCATGTAGATTTTCCAATTGTAATGTGCAAAGCATGGTCCTGATGTTAGGTTATCTAGTGATCATTTTCAACCTTTTATTTTCAAAGAATTGAATGCAACATTTATTTAAAGTCTATTTGCCATCATGTGAATGGCACATGGTCTGTACAACAGAATCCTACATAGGAGAATGATAATCTCATCATGAATATGCATGAAAAGGATTGTGATATAGAGTTGTTATTGTCAAAGTCTGTCCCTCATGTCAATACTCCTTTTTAAAGTTCCATTCAGTGACCATGAATAATAGTTCCTAGCCGAGGCTGGAGTTTCCGCGCATAGCAAAACTACAGTTTATCATGTGCCGAAACTCCAGCCTTGACTTGGAACTATTATTCGTGGTCACTGAATGGAACTGTAAAAAGGAGTATTGTACATGTTCTGTACAATAATACAATGCTATAAGTCCGAATGATATTATCTCATCATGAAAATTAAATCATTTGAACGGTATGAACTTCAGAAAGGTGAATATTTCCTGACCCACACTTTAGAAAATGTCTGAGCCAGTCTTGGTCATAGAAACAGATGACAAGTGTACCAAAATAAGCATACATCACTTATGCACCATTATTAAAATTCCTACAAAACAAGTTAAAACATCTATGAAAGACCTTTTTAGTTTGGGGATAATGTTTTGACCATTTCAGACTAGTAATGTAATGGTTGCATGTGAAAAGATACATGTATATGGGAACAAGTGAAGCAAAGGATCTTAATCCCAAGCAAATGACACATGGTTTGAAATATTAGGACACATTAAGCCCAACGTAAAGAGATCTATTCCATCTAATATATATATGAAACATTTAGTCATCGTAATAAAACATCAAAGTAATAGGAAAAAAATCATGGGTTATAATGTATCCCAAAGTAATCCAGAGTATTAAAATCATTATCAGTTGGTCAATAACAATCAGTTTTTACATCATTACCTTTTTATTTGGGTATTTTGCATCAAATGTATCGATATATACAAAAGTGTTATTGAAATTAATGTGTAGATTATTATTTTCTTGGGAGAACTGATCGTCCTGGTGATGCAGATTGCATTGACAAAAGTATTTAAATATATATTACAGATTAATGAGTGGTAAGTTTATGGATTACTGGTATGCAGTCACTAAGCAGGAGCTTGCCTCTGTCATCCTACATTGCAATGAAACTGAATCACTTTCTGAGCAGAATGTGATACTACTAAGTTCATCATTTATTTTTATTGAATTGAATTGAATTGCTATATGATACTTCTGTTGTTGTTTCTGCTGCTGCTGTTAGTTGTCAGTGCTGCTGCTGTTTTTGCTGCTGCTGTTGTTGTTGCTGCTGTTGCTGTTGCTTCTGCTGCTGTTGTTTTTGTTGCTGTTGTCAGTGCTGCTGTTGCTGCTGTTATTGTTGCTTCTGCTACTATGCTACTAGTGACGTAAGTCCTATTTTAACAGCTGAAACAAAATCTGATCCATATTTTGAACAAGCAGCTCCAGCTGAAGTAAAGCATTGCAAATACTTGTTTACAATATACTTGCCATTGTCATGCTCAAAAGCATTACTGCAGCGCAGCTCCAGTACAAAATGATACGGAAGAAAGGAATTTACCTATCTTAATTAAACACCTAATCACCATAATCAGAGGTCTGCCATATCTTATCACACTCAATTATTTAGAAGCTTTTTGATTGGTATTTTGGAAGTCAATATTTTAATGTTTTCATTTTCCATTTATTTGGGCAATGTCACTGTACTTAGCTCTATCATCTTATCATCTACCCTTGTTATTTATTTGAAAAAAACAATAGCATGCTGCTTTAAATGTGATATTTAAAATAATTACATCGAATACAACAATCAAGCTGAATTTTCTATAAATATTTTGTCCTTTTATGTGAAATATTTCAATTTGAAAAATACTCCTTCACGCCTACGTTAATAATCACCTGAGTTCATAATTTGGGAAATGAAATACTTAGAAAGATTCTTTTTGAACTTCAAAATTCACACCAAAGTAAATAAAATAATTGCTTCATTAGAGTGAAGTCATTAAACCTGTGAAATAGATATTTGGCTATTACTCATTGTTTTCTTTTGTGTCTATTTGACTATTACACGTTGACAAGTAATTATTTCACAGGTTAAATGCCCTCACTCTATCGTGTCATTCTTATTTAGAACTCTACAGAATAGTTAACACGTTAAACTAGAACATGTTTCATTCCTGTGTTCCTGTATATACAGCTATTTATGGATTTTGGTCCTGGCACCTTCACCCGACCGGCTTTGGTATGTCAGTAGAGTAAAAAATGCCTCTACTTACTATTAAACCAATTCCATTTATCCCTAAGCAAAACTATCCAACACTGCTGTTGAAATAGTTTCCAAGGGATGTTTGCCATGTGTAGCAACTTTTGCTGCAACAAAAGTATGAACTTAGGAATGTTACACACAATGCAGAATCCTGGTCAGCAGCATTGGAAATAGCTACATTTCATTTATACCAAGAGAATCGGGCCATATTGCCAGTGTGGTTGTGGTTCATGATGAACTTGTCGTATGCAACATTGTAGAAGCAGACCCCTACTATGACCATTTGAAGGGATTATGAATAGTATATTGTAACCCTATGCAGCCGACTCTGTACTGTCATCTTTGTTGTTTGTGGATTTAGAAGTGGCTTTCTCATCTGTTGGAACTAATATTCCTAGCTCTTTCATTTCTTGTTGAAGTTTTTCTTTGAAAATTCTGTACTTCTCTCTCACCTAATTTTTAATTATAGCAATGATTTGAGTATGAAAAAAGGCTAAAGGGAAATAATGAAACTGAAATAATAGGATGTTTACATGATGGCATCATTTATCTCTACTACCCGACTCCATTGCACACCTTCTTTTGTTCAGTTAATTAGCACCAATTGTCTTACTATTCTCATGAGGGAATACTAATTTAAAAAAGAAAGAACATTTGCAAAGCATCTTGGTAGTGGGAGTCAAATGATGCCATCATGCAAACATCCTCTTATGCTTCTACAACTTTATCCCCTTCATATGCTAAAAATATGAGAAGTATACAGGCATGAAAACTACCTCAACCACAGCCCCACCCACCCCCCTCCAAAAAAGCTGTCAATGCAAAAATAATAATAATAAGTTAAAGACAGTTAAAAGTGTTTAAAATAATAACTCACCATGGCAATGTGTTCTTCTTCCTCTTTCTCAAGAATTTTAACAAAATTTTCTAGTTCTGGAGTGCTGAAGACTTCCCACTGCAAACAGAACAAAGAGCAATTAAAGTAGGTCCCACGTCACATTCAAATTAAAAGCCTTTATATTTTATCGACCTCTGGAGAAACTGGAATAAGACTGCAGTTAATGGCAGCACTTACCACAATATCTCCTGTCTCATTTTCTTGTAGAGAAAAAGAATGCTTTATGTCTGCTCCACCCCATAATAGCCTAAGCATTAATGGTTTCTCTACGTCGGACATTCTACGAAGGATGACTGTTATAAGAAAAACACATAAATATTGTTACATCTTATACAACTATGGCAACATCCCAATCAATCAATAAACTTTATTTAAAGAGGGTGACGTTAACAACACCCTACTGACAACCTACCAACACCCTACTGACCACCTACCAACACCCTACTGACCACCTACATACCAACACACTAGTGCCAACCTACCAATACCCTACTGACCACCAACCAACATCCTACTGACAACCCACCAACACTCTACTGACCACCTACAAACACCTTACTGACCACCTACCAACACCCTACTGACAACCTACCAACACACTACTGACCACCTACCAACACCCTACTGACCACCTACCAACACCCTACTGACCACCTACCAACACCCTACTGACAACCCACCAACACCCTACTGACCACCTACAAACACCCTACTGACCACCTACCAACACCCTACTGACCACCTACCAACACCCTACTGACCACCTACCAACACCCTACTGACCACCTACCAACACCCTACTGACCACCAACCAACACCCTACTGACAACCCACCAACACTCTACTGACCGCATACAAACACCCTACTGACCACCTACCAAAACCCTTATGACCACCTACCAGCACCTTACTGACCATCTACCAACACCCTATCAACACTCTATTTAGTCCTTTGAATCACATTTAAATTTCGAAACCTAATTTCTGTATGAACCGTAAATATTTAAACATTAACTGTACCATGATTGTCTTGTTCTTGGTAGCTTTCAAAGAGCGCAAACTTTCTTGGATTATCAGCAATTTTGTACTTCTTAAGTAATGCTTCAATAACCTGAAAAGAAACAGATTTTTAGTTCTGAAGACGAGTAGGAGTACAAGTTTTTAACCTTTAAAATTGATACTATCATTTCAAAGTTGCAGCTGTGTCTGAGATTAAAAGTTTTGGAATGTAAAAAGTCGGAAAACAACTACGATTCAGTTTTAACGACATGCATGGACCAATAATTTTAAAACTCATACATTCTTGTACTCATTGTCGGATCTAATGGTCACTATTATTCAATCTTCATGATACCCAAGTCTTTTCTTAAACATAAAAGAAATATGAAGGTGTGAATTAATAAATTTACCATACACTTTGAGTAATTGATTAAGTGGGTTTCCTGTCTCGCTTTTCAAATTGTTAACAACACAAACTTGAGACAGTAAACAAATTAGTAACATGAAAATGGTAACATGACAAGCTTGACACTTAGCAAAAAGCAGGAAGTATGAACTCAATCAGAGCATGCTGACAATCATGCACAGCTGTAGAACTGAAAGTTTCAGTTTCAGAAGGTAAGAACAATGACCGGGGAAAAATTAGCTGAAAATAATAAAGATGTCTTTGTACATCATGATAACAAATTGTCACTGTATCCATTTGGAATTATGTGGTTAATTCAGGTATAGTAGTAATAAATTATGCGTTCAGTGTGTGTAATGAAATAGAGAGAATAAGAGAAAAATATCAAAAATATCATTGGTTAATTCAGGAGTAACTTAATTATAAGCCTGTAATAAAAGATGTTCTGCCAACATAAATTCTGACCATCTCAGCTAAATAGAAAATATTATACTGAATCATAACCAAGATGCAGCATTGTTAAATTCAGCAAACAGATATTTTTAAGGAATGTGGCAATTTGGTTAGAGTCAATATAATCAGTCGCAGGGCTTTCACAACTAGCTGGCAGGCAACCGCCGGCTACTTTTTCTTTTCTATAAAAAAATTTGTTATCATTTTAATATATTGGATCCCAGCCAGCTGATTCAGACTTTTGACCACCTACTCCAAAGTCTTGCAGTCAGCAAGATAATATAATCTTTGACTGGATGAAAAAAAACTAAAGTAAGTCAAATGGTATATCCCAAAAACCTACCTCTTGTACTGTAGTATCACTCTTAACATGTAATGCTTTTACTGTTCCAAGAGGAAGGAAGAATGATGTTCTTGATCTCTAAAAACAAAAGAGATATATAGAATCTATTTGGCAATTCACCACGTTACTGGGGTACATGTAGGGCAGGTGATACAGCAATATATAGGGCATGAAATCCCTAATCAATACATGCACAAATATGGTGTCTAAACTTCCTAGTTCCTCCATAATGACCAAATAATATGTAGTAATTCTTAAAAAGTGGAAACACAAAAAAGAGATGGGAAAGAAAACAACAATGCAGCGCCTTATTTTCAGAGTATTTTTATTTTTCCATGATGTATTAGAATATTGTTGTTTGACATCTACTTTTGATGAATATTTACTTTCTTACCTTACTGTCCACAGAATTACCAACATTTTCAAGTATTGAAAGTGGACGTTCCCCAGCTACGACATTGACGGGACGCAACAAATTCATGTGAACTCTTACAAATCCCTGGAAAATGGTCTCATCTTTCTGCATAACAAATAGAAAAAAATTATTAAGATACAAGACCTTTATGAAATAACTGTTATGAATTAAATCTCAGATTCAGATTGGTCAGGAGAGTGTGCATTATAAGAGAAACAGCATGCATGTGCACTTTATATTTCATCGCTTGTGTCCAAAATGATTACTCTCTTGCTGTGATGTGTGAAGCTATAAAACACTTGGGGATTGGCACAACACTGAAGAAGTGTTGGATGCAAATTGTTTTTATTTCTTTAGTTATGGTGTGTTCAAGCATGACATGATGATGATGAGTCCAAAGAAGGAACTTGTGACCACACCATCATGGGGCAGTATATTAATTACCAGAGTCCATTCATTGTGCTTACAACATACACCTCGTGCTTGCCCTATTCCTTCACTAAAGATCAATCTTGGAAAGAAAAAAATAACCAGTACTTATTTACCATAGTCATTATGAGACCAGTTGTTTGGGTATTGAATTCCCCTATTTTTCTTCTCAAACTTCCATGAGAAATATTTGTTGAAATCATCAAGTATGGTTCATTTCTCTTTTGATCGCTCTGGAAGAATTGAACAACAAGAACAATAATTAAAAAGATGATCACTGAGTGGTTCGAATACGCTGTGCAGTGTACGTTTTACCAACAATCAGGGATTTCATTAAGGGTTGGGGATCGGAAAATGCTTCAGTAATTGAGCAAAATTCTCTGGCTTTAACTACCCTTTATAGGTTAGTAATTAGTAAAATATTCACTTAGACTCTGTGTTCATAATCTTTTCCTATCATTTCAAAATTTAATGAAAACCCTGAACAACGATGAATTTATGCTCAATAGTGGGAAAGCCTAAACAGTATAGCTTTCATTATTAAGATCAGGTTTGATTGTTAGACTTCCCAGCGCATGCATGCTTAGTAGCTGGTTAGGTCTCTTGCTTGACTCTTGTTTTTCTCTGGGCTCTCCCCTTTCCTCTCTCCAAAATTCCTAAAACACATTTTGTGATTGTAGCTAACACAGTGTGCACAATTAATTAAGTTACTAAAGTGCTTTTTCCTCAGACCATGAAATAGTTAGTATACTAAGAGAGGTTAGTAGATCTTATTTCCATTGTTTCCTTTAGTGTCTAGTTTACTATCAATATGCACTAATGACAAGAAACTGTTTTACCATTTGAGCAAAATCACTCTGTTGAGCAAGACTAGCCAGGCAATGCACCATCATGACAAGCTTACCTGTTCCAAAAGATGCAGTGTTTTCATACTAACTTCATCAATGGACATATTTCTTTCTATCTGTGGCCACGCTCCTATGCAATCTAAATCTATTTCTCCATGACATCGCCAATGGCAGGTATATTTACATTCTGGAACAGAGGTTTAAGCTTTTCAGTAAAACGACAGACTATTACATATACTAACATAAGCAGAGTCAAGACTCCTGGTAGCTAATTATAATAAACAAGTGGAAACTCTGGAGCTGACGCATGTTTTCCAAAATAATTTATTTGAAAACCATGGTTACTGAATTTTTATAATTAAATAATAATACTGCTCATACTAACACTAATATTAAAATAAAATAATAATAATAACAATAATAAATATCATTAATATGAATATAAAAATATAAGTGGCAATTAAAAGAGTTTCTGTGAATAAGACTTTTTTTAAGTGCTTCCAAAGTTGGCTAGGCTCGGTCTTCAATTTAAAGAAAAACTTCCATGTCAAACGTCCATACGTCAAACGAAATACAGGATCCAAAATTTCATTAAGCCAATCAAGTACTGAAGTTAAACCATTAAAAATATTATATTGGTTATATTGGTTTGTTATCAACTCCAAAGTATCAATAATTGATATTATTAGTAATCACACTTATCTGTGGAGATCAAAATGATATTCAATATTGTGAAAGTTATGAATAAAAATAAGGAAAATCACAACTATAGAAACCATCAACTAGGAAAAGTTTGTACATTGGATACAAAATCGTCCTCACTCATTCAACATGGATTTTCACTTTAAAATTATACTTGGCACTTGATATTAAATATACAATATCCATGTTCAATATGTATCAACTTAAAAACAGCTCACTTCCAGTTTGCCATTTTCAAAGCTCATATAGAGTCCACTATTATTGTTTCTCTATCACTTTAAAATGTCTGAGAAACATTGAATTAAGAATGAAATACTATATTATAAAATTATACTCGGCACTTGATATTCAACATACAGTATTCATGTTCAATATGTATTGACTTAAAAACAACTCGCTTCCAGTTTGCCATTTTTAATGCTCATACAGATTGTCCACTATTATTGTGTCTGTATCAATTCAAAATGTCTGAAAAATATTATTGAATTAAGAATGAAATACTATATTTGTATTCATCATATATGGTTTTTTTAATGACTAGACTTCATGGTAATAAGAAATAATCAAGTGTTTATAATTAATAATTTCTAACAAAAATTCTGCCTTAAATATAAGCAAGTAAAATTTGTTTGGAGCAACAGAACTTGTGACAGTTTTGTTCATTTAAAAAACATAAGATTTTAAAATACTTGTGTTTAAGTTAATAAGATAATAAATATGTGCAGTGTAGAGTTAAATCATATTCAAACGTCTGAGGCACACCTAATATTCAATAGCACTGATATGAAGCTTCAAAAATCAAAGTGCTGCATAAAAGGCATTAGAAAAAAGCTTGAATTTCCCATCTTTTTTTGACTCTAAATATCCTTGAATAGTTAAATACAGACAATGTTCCTTGAAAACAGAGGGGGGGGGAACGTCATACTTCATTATGTCATATTAATTTAAAATACAAAGGTTTCACTGTCACAGGATTTCAGTCAAAACAACAATAMTTAAGTGAATCTTTAAGCTATGTCTTAGATATGCTGTGAAAATCTAAGAAAAAGATGGATTCTACAAGAAACTGTGTTATTATTTTAGAAAAATTCAAACACACAAGTCCAAATCGAATATTTCACAATGATAAAACAGAACTTGAGCATTCAAATACGATTACAAACAAAAATTCATTAATCTAATGAATATTTTTACCTCTGCAGAAATACAGGATGATAAGTTGTGTTTATTATTACTGGAATTTCTGCTTTACTCCTGGCATTGAAATACAATGTTTGTTCAATTTTCTTATACTGCTATAAGGAAAGCAGTAATGATAAAGGTAAATCATACACTATATGAAGAGATGAAAAAACTTACTGACGTTTYGGACGCTAGTCCTTCGTCGGAGTAAAAGAGAAAGCATATGAGGAAAGCATTTGATTTGAACTTGGGAGGATTCAAAACCAATGTGTATTGGTCCTTGACCTTATGCATATCTATTAAATGATGTCAGTTTTGTATAAATTAATGAATGAATAAGTATCTGCAGAAACAACCAATGAGATGAGAATATAACTTAGCAGGTGCAAACAATGTTTAATGCTGAACATAACTAATTCCTTTAGGTATGCCAAGCTGTCAAGAGATAATTTCAAGTATCTTTAAGCCCTACAGGAAATGAAAAAGTACATATATCATATATTGTTATGTTGAGTTCTGCAACTATTGTACTAATTTTTTGATTTATGCTAAAATATTTATCTTCTAATTTTTGATTGAGTTAGAAAAAAATGAATGCCATTTCAGATCAATAAGTTAAAATCAGTGGACCCCTCCCCCAACTTAATTATGAAAGATTTGATTATAAATGTTAAACATGCAGTTATTGTGAAAAGTTGAGTATAACTTGATATTGTAAATTATAGCTGGGTAAATAAAGGTCTCGGCTACGAGTCCATGGACCTCATAATGTATAATATAATGCAAGACTGAATTCAATAATCATTTCATTAGTCATTTTGAGAGCTGAGAAAGAAGGTTTGAGTCTGCTTTCAATCAAAAGCAAAAGTATTTCAATCTTGATTGTGATCTTGAGTCAACTTGACATGATACAGAAGTATTATCTGCAGAAAAATCTACAGATAATACATTTATGATGTCAAGTTGACTCACTATCAGGGATATTGGCTGAATATAATTATGCTCTTAGCCAATAAGTAATAAAGTCACAAAGTCAAAGAGTATGCTCATTATATACTCATAGTGCTTAAACACTAGCTTGGTGACCAAGTACAAGGTCCAAACCTTGTACATCAACCTCAGTATCTGTTTCTTAATTTTGGCATGGGTATAATTCAAAATAAGCTGTGGCCACATTAGTGCCCAGCAAGAATTGTACTCTCGATCATCATGCCCAAGAACCATGTACGAACAGGCTCTAAAATGATGGTGTGGTGGTAAAATGCTCACCTCTTGCCTCTGAGGTCCAGGATCATATCCCAGTCGCAAAATGTGAGCTGAGTTGGTTGTTCTCTTTCTGAGGGTTTTTCTGGCCCTCCGGTTTTTCCTCCCTCCTCTCAAATCAATCCTAGCTAATTCAAACTAGTAAGAGTTGTATTCCAGGGGCCTGTTGTACGAAGCCTGGATAGTGCTATCCAACGGATAATTCTTATCCAGTGGATAAATTCATTGGATAACAGCATCGACTTATCCATAGGATAAGGATTTATCCGCCAGATAGCGCTATCCAGGCTTGGTACAACCGCGCCCAGGGTCATACACGGACTGTATAGTGGCTGCCAGAGGCATTTTCACATGCTTTCAGTTCAATCCTGTTGAGCTGCACGTACTACTACTGTACTTTGTGGTGGTGATTAGAGATAGCAAGTTTTTTTTAGCTAAATTAAAAACCTCCCAAAAATCATAACTTATTTATAACTACACTACCATTTCAGTATATAAGAGCTACAAAATATCCAGTGTACAGATTCTCTTTCCCTTACATTCTAATGGCATTAAATAGGAGAAAACGAAAAGATATACAAAAGCTTGATCTATAGATATAGACACAGTATATGCATGACTATAATATATACAAACATTTTTAGGAGATTTAGTTATTCACTAGCTTACTAATTTATACACAAATTTTGATGAAAAAAAATAAACCATCTTGGCTTAAAATGATTGGTAAAGTTAATAAGTAGCTATACTGTAAGTGATATCATGCTGACAAACACGCTAAAATATATTGTCAGCAACCTAATTTTACGAGATAAAAACACTAGTAAAGACTAGCTTAGTTCCGCAATCTCTCTTACTGTGTCAATAAGGTACGCTTGTATGGGTAAATGTTCTTCCGGTAACGTAAAATTCATAAGTAATGGTTTTGTAGACTACGTATGAGATTAGTGAAAGTAAAAATCAAAAAGTTTGATTGTTAGCTTGAAATAAAAATTTGCAAGAAACAGTTTTTAAATAGTTTTAGAATGCTTTTAGTGTTATTTGAAGGTGTTTGAAGCTTCTAGCCTCCATTTTGTTGGTAATAACCTTCTAATAACACTTGTCGTAAGTGTGTTCACAGGTTTTATGATGGCTCGAGTTAAAAGAAGACACCTTGGAATGAAGAACTGTCTAATCTATTGTTCTATGAAGAATATATACTCACTTTTACATCGTACACACTGCTTGTAAAAACCCCAAATAAATTCTCCGCAAAAGTCACACCACGTTGGATTACGAAGCTGGAAGGGAACGAAGCCATGTCCTCGGCCAATTTTATGTCTAACGTTAACGTTATTAGCCTTTTCGTCCGTGTCACGTTTTTTAACAGCCTTCCGGTTAACAAAGTTCGCAAAGAAATGAATAATGGAAGGTTGTGCAGCCTTGGATTTGTCCATAACTCTTTGGTCGTGAGAAACGTCTGGGACAGACAGTGAACGAACCATATCTCCATCCAGCGTTCTCATCTCTATTTTCTCATTTGGACTTGATGGATTACTGTGAGCGCCATTTATAGCACTAGAATTTGGAGCATCGAGGAATACGTCGTCGTCCATCACGATTCCCAACAAATAGAGCCCACCAAATGCTGTTTTCTCGAGGCAAAAGAGCAACAGTTCCCACAAATAAGGTCCCCAATTACTCAGAAAACCTTCAAGAAGAAATTCAAAACCTCGGCGAATTGGAGTACTCATAGAAATAGTTAAAAGCTGAAGAGTTTTGTTCACTTGTTCCGAGTTGATTCCGTGAGATGATGACTGAACTAGCACGTAGGAAAATCGAAACTTGAACGCCGTCCAATCCGATATCCGCCATGTTGAGATCTTGCAATTTGATCCCAAATCCCTATAGTTTTGACTGGTCCTCCAATCACAATAATTAATACACCACTAATTATGCGTAATTTATGCAGTGAGCTGACAAACAAACCCGTAAAAGGAAGTGTAGTGCTGAAACAAAACATATCAATAACGATCTGTCATCGCTATCAAATATCTATTCTCCTGTTCTGATACACAGAGTGACGTTTTGTACGAAGGTGTTGTCTTTTGGCGGCATATCGAATTCACGGAATCAACGGAATCAACGGAATCAAC
>NW_022258393.1:106995-124825 GCF_009602425.1 Actinia tenebrosa | reverse complement strand
CGGGAGCGAAACTTTATACTTCCTTCCTTCCTTCTCGACCCTGCGTCATTTCTTCATTCAACTGCATGCATTAGATATTACAGTATATCGGGCGAGCTTCAATTATTTCAGTCGCTTTTGAACATTTCACCCAAAATTAAAGCTTGACTGAGCATTTAATGACGCGTATAGACAGGCAGAAAGGGTTGCCTTGGAAATTGAGAATAGAACAAAGAATGAAAAAGAACCAATATCGATCAGACGTCTAACACTTCTTTTTCACTGACCAACAGCCTTGTTAAGAAATGATCATTAAAAGGATATTACAAAACAAATATTAAAAGATATAAGTACCCCCACAATGTAGAAATAAAATTTACACCACCCCTTCTAGCTAAATTGGTCGCGTGGGGGAGAGGATTGGTTTACGAGAATATTAAAACTTGATTGCCGAGGTCCTCCACATTTTACCTTTAGACTTTATTAATTTTTCTTTTTGAGGTTTTTACACTGAATTTCAATTATCTGATTATTATTAAGCTTKTATATTTCTCCTCTTCGGGAGAAAATACTAACACCAGACAACTAAAGCCCTGGGGGTAAAAACGAATGAGATTGAGCCACTAGCTTCAGCAAGAAGCTAAGTGTCATCATCATTGTCGTCCTCTTGTCGGCATGTATCACCAGCACACATCGTTAATGCTTCTAGTCTTTTGTGTAGCGGAACTAAAACGCGAGGGTTCACCTTCTTAGCAATATTAGACAGCTGGTGAGGATCCTTTGTCATGTCATAATATTCCATAAAAACCTAGAAAAAAATACTTTAATGTGAGATGATATAAAGTTACGCGGTACAGCAAGCTGTTCGAAGCCCTATTTCATGGAGGCTTGCTAAAGATATGTTGGTCAATGTCATTTGCCGCAATCAAGTGTAGTTCATAATCTCTTGCCGCAATGGTAGACGGAGAACTTGACTCATTAGTAAGATATTTAATTCCTCCTCAAAGATGTTCCAAAAACCTCTAGCAATTACTGAAAGATAAATTACAGATGTTTCAATATGTTGCCGCACCGCGCGCGAGGAATGTTTTTATTCATGAGAATATCAAGTGGCAAAAAGAAGAAAATCTCTGTCACTGAAAATCCCACTTTCTCTGACAAAAAGCCGACTATAAGCCTCGTAAAGGTGTTTTGACACTAGGAAATGATCCTTGTAGCTTAACTTGTCTCGCAATTTTGTTGCGCGATAAAGGATGCAGTTGCACCTACGTTACATTTGGCAACGTTTTATAAAACGTGTGTCACAAATAATTCATTCTCCCAAATGAAATAGTATTGGCTGTCATAATCTTTGTGATACTAGGTGCAAGAGGGGTCTTACACTTGGCAATGTGTTGAAATTGTTGCCGCTAACCGTTGCGCAAAGTAGAATTCGGTTCTATTTCTTGCAACGACTGCGCATGCCGCGACGCTGCAGCAAGGAAATTTGCTAATGCAACGCCACTGTAACTCTAAGATATCGGTTGCACCATGACTCAGTAGTGTTCAGTTGCGCAACTAGCTTCGAGATGAACTGACGAACGTACCTCTTTATCACGGAATTCACAAAACATAAAGTTTTGAGAACTGCTCAGTTTTCTGAGACAGGAATAAGTGTTATTCCAGGTATCTTCGCAGACGCAATCAGGCTCGCAACTCTGAAATTGCATAATTAAAATAGAAAAGATTCCTGTTACTTTCCTTCTGAATAATCATTTCGTCTGCCCAATACCCCAGTCGAATTCTTTGTTCTACAGGGTTAGCATCGAATTTCGTATGAAATTACTATGAATATTCATTCATTCCAATCAAAGGTCCCTAGAATTTCAAAGTGTTTGTATTGTTGAGTTTGTGCTTACTTTACCGTTGGTATTTGTGAATATTTGGACACTGAAATGGAAATGAGGCGCCTCATTTCAGTGTCCAAATATTCACAAATACCAACGGTAAAGTAAGCACAAACTCAACAATACAAACACTCTGAAATTCCAGGGACCTTTGATTGGAATGAATGATATTTAATTTTCACCTCAAATCCTGGTTCAAGTTTTGGGCAGCCCTCGACTTTCATTTTGCCTTCTCCTGAATGCTGCACTAGAAAGTCTTCACGCCATTTCACAGCAGCATCCTAAAAACGAAAAAAAAAAAACTTTCCTGACTATCCAATACTTTTAGACAAGAAGACTGGCAAATCATTTGGACTCTACCGGAAAGCATTCTTAATATATCTGGCCTAAAGTCTGGAAATATAACTATTCCATGGATGCATAGAGGATAGGAATAGAATCCAAACACTTTGGATGGAAAATGAAAAAATGAAAAATGAAAGTGTTGTATGAAAACGACAAACAGAAAGTTTACAAAAGGAGATCTTTGGCTCAGGGGTGGAAAAACTTACATGAACTTTGACTTTGTTGTCCTCTTGGCTTTCTTCGACATTAGAATCATTCTATTTTTTAAATGAGAAAATGAGAAAGTTCAATAATTTATCTATGGTATTATACTGCACAGTAACGCGGAGTTCTAAAACACTGCTTTTCAGTTAAAGCATAAAGGTTTGTCAAATACCACGTTTCATTCCCTTGAGTATTGTTTCTTTTCTTTAAGTACATTGGCTGAACTCGCCCACTTCCGAGATATGCTTCGCTTGTCACACACAAAGGTTTCAGTACGAGGCTACGTGCTAAATTAGATTAATTCTCTTCTTCTGTCACGAATGACTCTCACATTGAATTTATCTCGTAAGTGGGCTATAGACCCCTTGCAGCACCTCGGAATGCAGCTCAATCTGGGGGACAAGAACAATAGGTTCCGATTCTCAGTTGATTGGAATTCTTTTGTTTTGTCCCCCAGATCGAGCTGCTTTGATGTCACATGCAAGGGGTCTATTAAAATGACGCACTTACCAGTAATGGTACAATGGACCGTCCATCCATAGTCTTTGGTGCTTGACCTCCAGCTAATTCTATTATAGTTGGTGCGATGTCTATGTTAAGAATCGGACTCTATAGTAAAGCAAATAAGATATTACGAAACAGACCTCGCTCTCTTTAGCTTGGACGTAACGTTTTCCCATTTCAGACCACAGGTAATTCTCTTGAGATATAAGATTCTTTGCTTGAGTTGTATCCATAATATATTCACGTCTTCTCATACAACCGTTGTATCAAGATGAAATTCAAGAAAAATTACGCCCCATCCAATAAGGTCTATCAACTCTTACTCATGCATAATTACTTAAATATCAGGTCTGTTGATGACCTCTTCCAAATCCGAAAAGGCTGCTGATTTGGCAAAAGAACTGACTTTCTGACAAGCTTTTAGTCCCATAATTATATAAGAGGTGCTTGTTAACAGTAGTTCTCGTTTTGTGCATGTGAATACGCCGTGAAGTGCATGTTAAATCAAGGCGAGAGGAGAGATCTTTCCTCCTGCCCTGATGTGAATACGCCGGGAAACTAATTACCTTTTTCTAGATATGACATTGAGGTTAAAATTGAGAAAGGGTTAAATAACGAGAAAGAAAATACCTGAAGGGTTTTGTTTGCTTTTAATCCTGGACCTCGAATCAGGAACGGAACTCGAATATCGAACTCGTAGAGCTGTCTTTTGTCTACAGGAAGAGAAAACTGACCTGAAAGGGAAACAATAAAAGTTAGAATAAAACTGCGCAATCTGCGCAGATTGTGAAAACTTGTCGCAATAAGATTAGTCCCCCCACAGCCGCTTTCAGTGTCGTCACGCAACGCTTTATCTAGTAGCTACTCAGGGGAGAAAGCGTTGCGTGACGACACTGAAAGCGGCTGTGGGGGAGACTACAATAAGATTTGCGCGCAAACAACTTGACGGTATTGACTGATCCATTTTTGACTGATCCTTACTTATATCGTACCACGGGGTAACCTAACAGGAACTGAATTAAACCTGATGTTGGATTCAAAATTGAAACAACACTGCACCGCATTTGCGACTACATTTGGGGACAAAATCATTGCAAAATTTTTAAAAGGCTGCATCGTCTTGCATTTGCAACTCAGCCATTCAATCATATGCGTTACGAGAGCGTTACAAATCTTTCTTTTGAACTTTGGAAAGACAAATGGCATGAAGTAACCTTGCAATTCATTGTTCACTTACCGAGGTGGTAGCCATTATCAGATGTGAAGATGATAAAGGTATTTTGAAGTTGTTTCGTCTTGTCCAGCATTGTTACAACTTGCTCTACCAAATCATCGACCGACAGAAGAGTGCGCAACCTAGAGCAACGAAAAAGGAAGCAATGAAAGCTGAACAAGCGCAATAGACTATCATAGCTCGCCTTCTCGCAGCCCAAATGTAACCCTAATTGTAAACGGGCACAGGCTATGATTGCCATGACACATGGAAAGAGGGAAGAGGGACGCGTATAGTATAACTTAATTGTGCGGCAATGAGGTTCAGACCAAAAAGATATGTTGCGTTACGCAACGAGGTTGTAACGCTAAAAGGAGACGGGCCGGACGAGAGGGAAGGAAAGACTTAATGGACCAACTTTTGCACAGAAAGCCGGAGTTCAAGTGGCAATGTTCAAATCTCGAACCGTGGATACCTAAGTCATAACAAGAATTAAGTACTACGTGCCCCAACACAAGAGGCGTACCCTTGGTAAACATACACATACCTGTTCCGAAACGCATTGTCCAAGAAATCAATGGACGATTTCGCCATGGGATGTGGGGTTTGTCTTATCAACCAGTGYTTGGTCTAAACTAACCAAATATACCGATAAGAGATACGTATATTGATTTTTTTATCCATGAACATAATAAGAGGGGGCAGGGATGGGAGTTAATCATTCATAATAGGTATTTATCAAGCAATAGCGCAGCGCAACCGTGACGTCATAAAAACGAAGACAAAGGCGAAATTCGGACAAACAAAGTTTACTTTCAGCAGATAATTTTCACAGCCGATCGCAGTTGATCTTAGTTTACATGGGTTATTATTGTAACTTTAAGTGAAAATAATAAAATCGGTTCGTATAATCCTCGTAGCGGTTAAACAGAATGCAATGTTTGTCCGAATCTTTAAGCTATTTTTAGAATCAGTACGCTGCGCTATTGGACTAAGACATGTTGGTTGATTACTGACAAATACTTCGTTACATTTAACCAAGATGGCGGCTACAAAACCGACCAGCAATGCAATTATTAACATAGGACGTTTGCAATCATTCCAATCAATGAAATATCTAAGACAGAGACGGCCATGTTGGATCATCAGTGACATATTGATYGTTAAACTGAACCACGATGGCAGCTATAAAACTGACCACCTATCTGGGTGAACATTTTCCTCTCATGAAGAATCTAATTCCTTGAAATAAGTCTTTTTAATTACCTTCCCTCCTGCTACATCAAAGCTTGGCGTCCTTGGGGCTTTACTTGTATTGAACATGTCTTTGTACTGTGGGGCTGGGGTAAATGGCGCATGACAGGCAGGCGTTGACAGGAACATGAAAAACGGTGAAGATGACGACGCTCGGCTTTGAATAAAGCTTGTAGCGTACCTGGACTAGATTCAAAAGAAATGTTTCTCATTGTGGGTTCAACTGTAATAACAGCTATTGAAGGCTGAATACGCACTAAAATTATATGTGATCGATCGCTGTGGCGTATGGAACGTTTTCACTCACGTGACAGGGCAGTCATATTGGTGTACCAAACAATAGAAACTTTCTGCACAGTTTTTGCCTAAAAATAGAGTTCAATTCCYGGAGGATAGAAAATGAATTGTCTTAGTACACATGGCCGCTGTGACGTCACGTGAAAACGCTCTATAAAACGCGATGATGCCGTCAATCGGAAACAGTCATTGTGGTCAAAAAGAAATCTCGCACAATGTAATAAGACGTTTGCATGATGGCGTCATTTGACTCACACTACCAAGATGCTTCGTGAATTTTCTTTCTTATTTAAACATGTATTTCCTCATGAGAATAGTAAGACAGTTGGTGCTAATTAACTGAACAAAAGAAAGTGCGCAAGGGAGTCTGGTAGTAGAGGTCAATGACGCCATCATGCAAACGTCCTATTGGTAAAACTATCCCCTGACGTCATCAATATGTGTATATATAAAAATGAGGTCATTTTTGATAATCATGGTTATCAAACTTACAATCACATCAGTCAAATAGTCCTTCTTATAATCTGATTCATGAACTTCAGGTTTTCCATTCACAGAAAGGGTATATTTGTAGTACTTGGAATTGCCAACCAGTCCATACCACTTGTCCCATCCAGGGGGGACATGCTGAGGACCCCCTGTTTCATTGATACCATATTGATTCAAGTACTTCCCAGCAAAGAGTGTGCCGTAACCCATAGCTTTAAGAAAGGTGTTCATGGTCTGTTTTTCGGATTCTCGTTGCCATTTGTTGCTGGCACAGTTGCCTTCAACAGAGTTGTTAATGGCGTGGTGGTTGTGTGTGTACATTCCTGTCAGGATGCTTGACCGACTTGGGCAGCAAAGAGGGCTTGTTACAAACTAATGAGATGAAATTTGATGCCTTAGGCGCACTAGTAGGCAAGGTACTGTAGGGGGAGGGGGGAAATTGGACGATGTGTTACACCCAGACACTTCTTGAAAGGATGGTCACGCAACACTTCCGGGGAACCTACGCAGCACGATAAAGATAAGGATGACACTAACTTAATCACTGTTTTATAGATGTAGTACTACCGACGGGGAGTTAAAACCAGGTTGTCCCCATATTATCATCTTCTACCCAATTTAATTTGGCTAGGTTTCATTCTAAAGGGATGAAGGAGTTCATTTTGTGCGACATTCAACAACTGATTTGCAGCACAACCATGGAACACTAAACCGCTGGCAAAACACTTCAGTCTAGTGTTGGGCTAGTGTTGGGCTAGTGTTATCCAAATTATCCAATCGCATACACCACCACGGATATAGTTATGGGAAAACACAGTACGGCTGCATTAGGGGCCATATTTTTTCCCTCATAAATACGGAATCTGCACTAAAACTTTGTCAAACAACAAATATTAACAGAGCTACCATGTACCATGGTTGATTAATCCATTCTTAATAGCTGACCTGCACTAGAATGCAATGATTTCAGTCTCCAATACATCCACACTTACCATATTTTCGAAAGAAATCCCTTTTTCCTGGATAAGTTTCTTGGTCTTGATCATAGGACTCTGAGAAACGAAAAGGATATAAGAAAACTTACAGCGAAAACGTGGAAAATATAACAAGTAAAGCAATCTCAACGAGTCTCTACTGAATGAGATTACCATTCCTTCTAGGATCGTGTCTTGGTCATCTGTTAGTATCAACACGATGTTTGGCTTCTTGGCTGTAACACTGTTTCTTCCATAGGCAAATAAACAAGAGATCACTAAAACCAGAAAGGTTGATTTCTTCATAGCGGCAATGTTGTTCTTGCTCGATTTCTCACGTGCTGTACTTCAGCACTCAAGTTCCGTCTGATGCCCCCCGCCATGATAATTGATCGTGATCATATATGTTTAGTTTAAGGGCAGACTGCCCCAGAGGGTGGATGAAAGAAAGTTACGACCCCGTAAGTTATGTTTTAATTGGGCGTAATGTTTTTTCCATTTCAGACCAGGTAGTTAAGATTCTTTATCTCATCTACGTATTCATGTATTCTCATTAACAAGAAATGGTACTCTATTACACAGGGAGCCCGGCTTTAGAATTTGTACATGAATAAATAAGTCAATAATGTACTTTGGGTTTCCTGTGTTGAGATTTGGTAACTTGATAGCAGATTAATGTAAGTAACTCGAGAGCAGCTTATAATTCAAATTTAACGTATTAGTGTAACGCACGCCCATTTACTAGGGCGTGCGTTAAAAGGCCAGATTAAATGGAGCAATCTCTCTGCAACTTGTGTCGCAACGAGTTGCAAGGGACATTGCAGCGTGTAACCTACAGCGCAATTTGAAAAATGTTGCGAAACAAGTTCCAGCAATCGTTACGAAAAGTAGAATTCGTTTCTACTTTTGGCAACGATTGAGTCTCTGTTGCTCCGTGTAGACAGTGTTGCAGCTTGTATCGGAACGCCGTTGCGAGACAAATTGCAGAGAAAATTGCTCCGTGTAAATCGCGCCTTTAATGCTGTCGGTGATTAGATCTCTTGCATGCAGTACGTCGGAATGCAGCTCGATTTGGAGGACATAATATAGACTTATTTTAGCACTTAAAAAATGCAGGTCAATTTGGAGGACAAAACAATAGGTTTCCAAATCCCAGGAGATTGAATTTCTTTTTTGTCCTCCAAATTGATTCATTTGATGTCATGTGAAAGGGGTCTTTAGCTAGCTAGCTTATGAACAGGGCTAAACTGTGCAAATCAGTCTGTGGTGTTCAATAAAACCGTAATGCATCGAACACGAAACTGGTGTTCCAGAGTTTGTCTTTTTTTCTGTCTAGACCCTGTTTTTTAAATCAAATACTTTTTCCTTATACTCTAGCTATTATTTACAAAATTTACTTTTACATGAAGGTTCAGTCAATTAGCTACAGAACAAATTAATTTTCAAGAAATGATACGAAGTGGGAAAGAAGATGGACTTTGGGAAAGCCTGAAAGGACCAGTAGAAGGATAATGAAAAAATGGGAGACTGAAAGAAAATATAGGAAGTGGGCTGGCAGGGAGTCCTGCAAATGGTATGCCATAGAGTGCAGTGCTAAAAAGACAGAATCCTGAATAGACTAATTTGACGATACAGTGGCCAAGCGTATAGTCAAAATGGTCCATTACTCTTCGTGTTACAGGAAAATTGCAATTGCAAAAGTACAAGCCTCTGCAAGCAAGTCACTAATTTTATGCCTGCRTTCAGACTTGCTCCACCATCTTGCATACATAAGCATTATTAAGGAGCCTCTTTAAGGATGACACGGAAAGCATAACATTGATTGAACAATTTATTTTGTTATTCACTGGAAATCTTTCTATACACTTTCTTGGATGGGAGGCTCAAAGCCATCTCTCTCGATCTTGGTTCCAGTTTCATCAACTGTGGTAGTGTGTGATGATGAATCACCATGCATTTCCATCAACTTGCCAACTATGTAAAATGAAAGAATTRACACTACAGTCAGAAAAAGTTTTTTCTTTTGGTGTGTTAAATTTGAAGGACTTTTATAAGTTATTATTATTCGTAGACAGTTTTACATAGAATCTCTCAATATATACTGTAAGACACAGGTTTTGTTTTTGATTTATACTAGGAAACTTACTATCGAACTTGGGCTTCTTGAGCACCTTGACCTTGCGGATGTACACATCATGGAGTGGGTAGATTGATTGACAGGATTTCTCAATGTCTTTACCAATACTGTCTGGAATTCTGGAGACAAAATAACAAATATTACTAAATGTAATCTGCTCAAAGCAGTACCCCTTGCCAACCGGTGTATAAGAATTACAATTAAAAAGCTTCACTCGAGGAAGTCTTTACTTACAACTTGTTGACAACTTCCTTGAGGTCATTGGCGCCAATTTCACGGGTAATGATATCGACCATCTTCTTGCGGATAGCTCTGATCTGAGAGGATTTGGCATATGCTGTTTTCTTGATCTGATTTTGTCTTCTCTTGGTGAAGCCAATGCAGAACAAGCGGAGAAGATAGCCATCAGTGGTCTTGACATCGACTGAGGCCTCAATAAGAGTCTGAAAATTCAAACAAATAACAGTTTGAACTGTTTGTTTTGTTCATCAATGCATGTAACGGTAGGTTGGTATTCAATTAACCCAGAAGTGATTAGAGCTAATCTAGTTGTGAATACCAAGACAAGAAAACTGTGCTTCAAAAAGGGCCCAGGTCCCAGCTGTAGTTAGGGTGGATAGCACTATCCAACTGATAAATCCTTATCCAGCAGATGAATTTAGTGGATAACAGCACTGGCTTATCCACTGGATAACAATTTATCAATAGCACAGCGCACTGATTCTAAAAATAGCTTAAAGATTCGGACAAACATTGCATTCTGTTTAACCGCTACGAGRATTATACGAACCGATTTTATTATTTTTACTTAAAGTTACAATAATAACCAATGTAAACTAAGATCAACTGCGATTGGCTGTGAAAATTATCTGCTGAAAGTAAACTTTGTTTGTCCGAATTTTGCCTTTGTCTTCGTTTTTATGACGTCACAGTTGCGCTGCGCTATTGGATAGTACTATCCACCCTTTTTAAAACTGGGTCCAGAAGTGCAGAAAATATCCAATTAAACCAATTTAAAAACTTTTGAAATCAAATAATTTTAAGGGTTCACTACTTGCGAACATCAGTTCCATGATCAAACGCAAAGCATTTGATTGAGGCCTCAAGCTTTTTTCAAAGAATTATTCAAATTAAATCCTTTTTAGTTTGAATGAATGCTTTGTGTTTGACCAGTGAACATATGTATGGAAAATAGTGAATACTTGAAACTTCGTAATCAAAGAAAATATTTATATCTCCATGTAGGGATTTGTTGCTAGAATCCATACAGATATACTATGCACTTAATGAATCATCCTCATTAGGCAAGTATGGATATTTTATGCAAATACACGTAATGAACATGAAGTTGAGTCATTATAGTCTCATTCTTTTACCTGCCACTTCTTGACAAGGGATCTCAGTTTATCAGTGGTCATGTTCATGCCATGGAAGTTTGTCAAACAGCTCTTGCCTTGGACATCCTCGCACATGAGCTTGAACTTCCTGAATGCAACCTCGTCATTTTGAAGATCAGCCAATGACACTTCAAACACACGTCCCTTCAAACCATCCGAAGCAATCTCTAAAGAAAGTAAAGAAAAACTGGGATTTATATTTATATTTTTGATGTGTAGCACACATAGCCAGTGTAACCACTTAGTAATGTACTTTATTCTACTAGACACGGGATACCAGAGCATTTATATTTTTGACATGTAGCATGCATAGCTGCTGTAGCCACTTAGTTATATGCTTTGTTCTACTAAGATACTTATCATGCGTAGCAGTTGCCATTTTCTCCTCCTCTTTTATTTCTTCCAGGGCATGAAATTAATGCCCAGAAAGTCGCAAAATGCATGTACAATTTCATCCCTAGTATTCTGCAATTGCTCCAACATGGCTCCCATCTACTAGCACCCATCATGTGATGGTGCAAAACCTCTATTAGAGGTACTCTCTCTTATCTAGTATATGGACTACGGATATATTTTAGACACATTGGAATAAGGATTTGAGGAGCATCAATCAAATGTGGGAAAGCAAAATGGATGATCTCTGTCATAAGACCATTCCACTGTAACTAAAGAATGCATCAGATTGGAAAAATTTCGCAAAATTTCCAAGAGTTTATCAGATTACATTTAGTATTGTTGGTTTTCAAGAGAATGAAATAACAAAAATCATGGCGGCCATGTTGGATGATGGGAAGACCATCAGTGTTGAACAGGTGACGTCACCTACAGTAAATGAGGGTTTTTTTACTGTAGATAACGTCAACCAAATAATACACTTAACATATAGTCAACCAAATAGTTATCAGAGTTTAATAAATATATCTAAATATTCAAATCAACTTTACTATATTACTTTACCTATTCTATTAATTTGAAAATAGCTTAATACGGTAAATGCTTTAAATCTACGAGCAATATTAAACACAGCAATCAACTCACTTGTTCCAGTGGTTCTGGTAACGACAGTTTTTCCAATCTGACGAATGTTGAACATGGAAGGCGCCTTCACGTCATACCAATCCTTTTTGGTGAAGGGATCAACACTAAAAACAACAGAAAAACACATCATTACTAATTGTAGACTTAATAGTATCGCTTGAAATTAAACTATTTCAAATCTGCAAAAGTTAAAATTAGAACTTTAGCAGTAAAAGTCTCATTATTGCAGACACTGCGTTCCAGGTCATATAAATAGTGTTCGAACAGCCTTCCAACATCCACTTAAATCAAAGCTATATATCMTCCATCACGGCTTATTTGTTACAAAATAGCGTGCTATAATTGCGTCTGAATATGTTTATTCAATTTGAACGTATCTAAAAGCTTACATCTTCTTCTTGACACCCTTTTTTCCTTTAGTAAGTCGCTTGTTTTTTCCCACCGCCATGTTGGTCCGCCGATGGAGAGCAAAGAGGAATGCTTTACCTCGCTCCGGTGCTAAATCAATGCGAAGACCGCTGATCCTTTGCTCGTGGCTTCAAACATGGCGGACGAAACGACTTGTTGAGCCTACAAAATTTCTCTCTCAAATCTAAATTTTATGAGTAATTCACGAATCATAATACGATATATATAAAATAATCGAACTGAGCAAAGTATCTGACATGTTTGAAGTTGATGATTGGGAAGGGAGTACAGAACAAGAAGGGCTTATTTCTGGTCTCTTTGGAACCAAAATTTGTCATGTTGATCAAGAGAGTAAATTTGAATCGATGAAGGAGTCTACGAAAAAAAAGAAAAGAAAAAGAAGAAAGGAAAAAAGTACAGATATGAAGGAAGAAGAGAATGGGGACGAACAGCTGGGGGTTTTTAAGAAAGAAGGATATCTAAAACCAGCTGATTTAGTAGAAAAGGATGCAAGTAATCTAAAAGCTAAAAAGATAAAAACTTCTTCTTTGTTGCCTGAAAATACTGATGCATCAGTATCAAATGAATCTATTGAAGTAACCAGCTCAAGGAAGAGAAGAGATAGAAGSAAAAAGCAAAAAGCTAGGATAGAAAACAAGGACGACAAAGGAAACAATAAAGAAAAGGGAAAAGAAGAGAATGAGGAAAATGATATTAATGCCACAAAATCTGACTCAGGACAGCAAAAATCACTACAAGTGACAAATACAAACAAGGTCAGAAAAATACCAAATAAGAAATCAGAATTGCAAGACAAACTAAAGAGTAAGTTAGACTCCTCAAGATTCCGATGGATTAATGAACAGCTGTATACGATAACTGGTGACGAGGCTCTGGAGCTGTTTAAAGATGACGATTCCATGTTTGATGTTTATCACCGAGGCTTCAGAAGACAAGTAGAACACTGGCCTGTGAATCCTGTTGACGTTATGGTTGACTGGATAAAGCAAAGGTACATAAAGTAGCTCTTTGTCTTTTGAATTCCAATTGGAATTTAGAAGTCAACTTTTGCAGAGGGAGGAAAATCGGAGAACCCAAAGAAAATCCCTCAAAACAGTACAGGAGAAAACAAACAAGCAACTCTACTTACATATGACAAAAAGAACAGGAATCAAACTCGGGTGGCCTTGGAAAGAGTTGGGCACTCTCATCGCTATGCCAACCATGCTTCCCATGCTTGACTACCTCCTCCATTGCGGGTAATTGGAGTTTCAAGGGGTGGGGATAATCAGAGTAGAGAAGTCGATTGCATAGCTACAGAAAATATCCATCCCTCTTCCATGAGGAAAAATTAAATTTCCAAGGGATGAGGTGGGTATGAGAGGAAAAATGATACATTTTAAATTGTTTATTTATATTAATTTCCAGGCCTAAATCATTAGTTATAGCAGATTTTGGATGCGGGGATGCAGCCATAGCACAATCAGTACCAAACAAAGTCCACTCCTTTGACTTGGTGGCCAAGAATGATTGGGTTACAGCCTGCAATATGGCAAAGGTAATTACGGTACTTTAATCTTTGCTTAAGTTTCTTTTTATTCCGCACCCAAGAAACAATTCATCATTATTTGTAAGAATGCTCAAATACTGTACTATTTTTCTGTGTGTACTTTTTTTTAGAAGGGGACACAGCACACATCAAACCTTGCAATTATTGCTTCATTAATCGTGTTACTTCTTATTTTGAAATAGGTTCCCTTAAGTTCCAGCAGCGTAGATGTTGCTATATTCTGTCTTTCATTGATGGGAACAGATCTAGAATCCTTCATAAGAGAGGCACACCGAGTCCTCAAGCCTGGGTCAGTAGCACAAATCCATTCATAAAAATCTTTTTTGACTAATTTCTTGAGAAATCTTCTGGTTCCGATGTGTCAAAGTTTAGGGGTCAAAATTAACTTGATTAATGTAACTTTCACAAAGGTAACCACCATTTCCTCCATTAATCTGCATATTCTTCCTTCATGACTACAAAAAATTATGACTTTGATCAAGAATGTTTCTCAATGTCACAGAATTTTAAAAATCTTATTTGTCCTTTTAGTGGAGTGCTGAAAATTGCTGAAGTTGTTAGTAGAATTAATGTAAACACTTTTATACCATCGCTGTGTCAGCTGGGGTTCAAAACAGATTTAATAGTAAGTTTCTATATTTTTGTGTTAATCTATCAATTGATAGTACTGTTCACATTATTGGAATCATTAGTAGCAGAGGACATTTACAAACTGGTTAACTATTTCTCCTTTCATGGTGGCAACTACAGCATAGTAGCAGGTGTTTAGGGTAGGAGAAGGACACAGGCTATTATTTGTAAGATTTACAGATCTCCCCATTTCTACTACTTACTAAGCTGCATCTAAGCTCTTGTTATAGGGAAGAGACTAGAGAGGGGGTTGGGAGAGATGCTGGGTCTTCATTTAACCCTCCACTCTCATATATTGGGCTGCCTTTGACTCATCTATGGGTATCAAGTCTGCACCAAGAGTGGGTGTACAAAGTCTTAAAATTGCTAATCCTTATTAAGTGGAAATATAAATTCTTATCTTTTATTTCTTTTTTTCTTTTTAGGATGACTCCAACAAGATGTTTATTCTCATGGATTTCGTCAAAAACAGTTCTACTGAGAAACGAAAAGCAAAGCTTGATCTCTCTGGCCTTTCATTGAAACCTTGTATTTATAAAAGACGTTAGGGCATTATAAAAAAAAATTGCAATCTAGTAATATAATCCCAATAGACCTCTAGAAATTATTTGACTAGGTTTTGAAATTTCCTTTCAGTTTATCCCCACTTGTTTTAAGAATCCATTTTAAGTGAAGAAGACAAAATACAATCTTGAAGTGCTTGAACTGTGATTTTATTGTGACTGAATATATCAAAACTATAATTTTTAGAAAAATAATGGTGTCTGCCTTGCATTTAGGGTAAAGAGCTCTTACAAAGGTTTGCTGGTAAAGATTCTTTTACAAAGAAATTGCATTAATTCGTTGAAAAAGTCAGAAATAGAAATCAAAAAGTCTTCAAAGTATTTTCCATTTCTCTGCCCTCTGGCTTATTTTAAAGCTGCTTTGGCTAGCAGTGGGTAGTTAGGGCTTCCATTTCCAGTGACTGGATCCCAACCTTCTGATGCCGTAAAACCTCTATCTCCTGGGTCGCATCCTTCGTTATGCCCTGTTGTCACATCAAATAATGCTGCAGCATTCTGGTACAGGAATGGATTTAAAAATCCCATGGATGGTTTACCATTCTGAAATCTTAAATCATTAAGCAGGGAAATAATTCCAGCAACAGATGGAGTTGAGGCTGATGTGCCAAGGACTCCTGGAACTGGTACAAGGTTGTTCACGACCCAAAAGTGGTTACAGATTGAAGAAATATCAGGGTATGCTCGGCCATTTTTATTGAAGTAGCTATCAGGAGGGATGTCTGGACCAGTCTTGAGGTAGTGCTCAACTGCTTCTGTTTGGTAAGATGCCTGAGAAAAGATGTTACTGAAACCACCACCACTTATTTCATAGCCATATTCAGAGCTTGCAGTGAAAGGGTTTGTGAATGCCGTTCCACCAACTGTTGTTACAAAAGGTGATGAGGCTGGAAAAGATGGACGAAACTTCTTATTGTCTATGCAACTTGCACCATCATCACCACTGGCAAACAACATTGTCAAACCACGGACCCCTGCCTTCTGGAACTCTGCATTTATTCTCTTCATGTAGTCAGGTGAGAGAGAATCTTCATTATCACCATAACTAATACTATGCACCCATGGTACTTGAGACATGTTGCTAATAGCGACCATCCATTCAAGGAAGGGTTCTTGCTTTTCATGCCAACCACCTGTACTCCAGAACCATGTGGTAATATTTGCACCTGTGCTCATGATGTACTGGGTATCAAGGCTAGCCTCAATTCCAGAACGGCCAGTGTCTGGACCAACAACCTTGGAGATACTATCCCTATGCACGAATGAAGAGCCAAAAATCTTGAAGAACTCAGAGAGGTCTGTAGGACTATAAAACTGTCCCAAGAACTGAGCAACTACCTGGCTATTGTTTGGGTGGGATCCAACTGTGTCCAAGATTTTGTAGTACTTACGAAGAACAGAGGGATAGACACCAATGTGTATACCAACATCAGAAGTGGGTGAGGTTGGTTCAACGACCTTGGACCTTGCCCAGTTTACCGCTGGAAATCTCAAGACTCCACCTACAAAGTCCAAATGTTGGGCCACTTTCTCAGGAACGGAATAGTGTGAGATAGATCTAATGACTGGCCTGGAAATTTTGGTATGACTGAAGTAGTGGAACTTTGCTCCCTTTAACATTGCCTCTGCCGTTTCACAAGGCATTTCACATGTGAGGAAATCCTCGGTGATGATTGAGGTACATTTGGCTAAATCAACCATGTTTTTTCTCAGCCAGGTCTTGATGACCATCTTAGTTTTCGTAGAAGGGGAGATAAGAGTCGCAATATCTTGAATGGACCGGTGTTTGCCGTATTCTTCAGATCGTGGATCAGATACCTGCCAGAAAAGCTTCTCTAAGGCTTCTAGGTTTCGTTGTTTGAGAGCGAAAGTGAGCTTGAGCATGATGTGGGGTCCAACGGGTTCGTTCACTAGCCAGTCGTCCTCCTTCCACGCCGTAATGTTGTGTTCTTTCTCAAGAGTAATGAAACTCTTGGTGACGACATCTTCACCGATGGTTAGGGATGATAAACATGCGAGAAAAAAGATGCTCCAGATCGTTTGACCGGCCATCTTCATAGTTGTCGATGTTAAGGGTAAAGACGCTTGCCGGTGCTGAAGATATTGTCACACAAGCATCATGTGATGCGAAACAAAACACCACATCTTTGTTTCCGGTTATCCGCCGGAAGTAAAAATACACTTCCACCGGAAGTATTATTATTTCTAAAATTTGGATTTAATATTATTACTTATACTGGTTATATACTGGTTATAATTTTTGGAGTAATGCAAAAAAAGATTTCAAAGTTGGTYATTCAAAATAATTATTGCTAAAGTAATCACAAGGGGGTGGTAGACAGTAGCATTTGAATTTATGAGCCAGCAAGCGCAATAAAGCAACACTCAGCGGAAAATCAAGATGGCGGACGAAAAGCCACGATTTTACACTTTGAGAAAACACAAGAAAAAATCCATTGTATTTGCAGCTTTTGGTTTGTGGCTGGTGAAATATGGAGTTAATAGGTTTAGGTACGTACGCGTTTGATTGTATTTTTATATTTCTATTGCTGTTATTGAGGTACATTGTACTTTTGTGCAAATTGCCATATTTCAYATATGCGAGCTCACCAATACGTTGTTTTGTAGGGAATATTTGACAAGGAGAGAATTTTGTCAGGAAGCAAAGGTAGGTTTTGCATTCCTGAACTTATTAACTATCCCTATTTAATGCATATCCTTTAAGTTTACAGTAATAAATGCTTGTTTTTGTCAGGTGTATGCAGAAGAAACGACGCCTGCATTAAAGAAACCGAGACGGTTTATGTTGTTGTTCAATGCAACGGCTGGGAAAGGGTGAGTTAGAAGTGGCTGAAAATGAAAGGACATTATCATGTAACTTCATCATCATGTTTCATCATCATTATCATGTATCCCCATTATGTATCATGACCATGTATCATCAT
>NW_022258393.1:96030-106479 GCF_009602425.1 Actinia tenebrosa | reverse complement strand
GTATCATCATCATATATCATTATCATGTATTATCATCATGTATCATTTTCATAGTCATCATCATCATCATGTATCGATATCATCATCATCATGTATCGATATCATCATCATCAGGTCATCAACATCATTAGCAACAATGACAATGGCAGTAAATAATAACTACACTAGACACATCACCTGCATTATATTCGAGTTTTCCTTTATGCTATAGGCTTGGATATTTTTCAGAGTCTGCCCTTTAGATATATAATATTATATATCAGATTTACCCTTTGAATCTTCTTGCACAGTGAGGCAGAAAAGCTTTTTCAGAGAAATGCAGAGCCACTCTTTCATCTTGCTGGATTAGACGTAACGATCATCAAGGTAACAGAACACCTCCTCCCAATTCCTATAGCTTATCTTATTTTCTATGGATATATTGTCCTTATAGATTTCATACGCTATTCTCTGTCTTATCACCGTCATTATCTTAGACTGATTATGAAGGTCAAATCAAGACACTGATGCAGTATTTGGATCCAAGTATTGATGGGATTATCGTTGCAGGAGGAGATGGTACATTGCTTGAAGTGAGTAATGAGAAAAATGTTATAATTGGGTACCCTGTGGAAATTAGACCACAGGCAAGCCAGCACACAAAATATTTTGTCATATTGCACTTTATAACTCTTAATATACCACCATATAGCTGTTTGCTTTATTATTTTTCTTTAAAGGTAGTCACAGGATTACTGAGAAGACCAGATCAGGTATACATTTATTGAAAGAAAAATTTGATTTATGTATTTATAAAATTAATTTAATTCTTAATTAATTGGATTGTATTATTAATTTTTTGACATTTATTTATTTCAAGGAACAGCTTTCCAAAATTCCATTTGGGGTAATCCCAATTGGTACCAAAAACACATTTTATAAAAAGATCTTTGGCAACAGTGAACTAGCCCAAGCAAAGTACGTTGTTTAGCTTTCTTTATAGAAAATCATTTGAAATATAGTATATTTTTATGGGTCCATTATTATGTACCTTGAGAATAAATTTTGTTGGTTCTACTGATTATGTATAAACACAGGAAACCCCTATTAACTGCTTTGCTGTCTTGTGTCGTAGGGAGATTGGTCAAGCTGCTATGGCTATAGTCAAAGGCAACACTCATTCTATTGATGTTATGGAAATTAAGGTATAAGTGACATTAATTGACTTTATTTGTCAAACTAGGTATTGTCTACCCTCTAGATCTGTGTACCCCCCTCCCCCCTACCCCCTCCCCTCCAACACACACACACAATTAATGGCCCTACCCACTGCGGGGAGGGGAGAGGGGAGAGGAGATAAAACAATGACGGACATGTTTGATATGACAATATCCTAAACCAGCTTTTGCAATTCTCTTGTTCCAGGGAGAGGGAGGAAGACCTACCTATGCATTAAGTGGATTACAGTGGGGAGCATTCCAGGATGCTGCTGAAAGCTACGACAAGTAAGACATCATGAAAAGCAATACATCATTGTATTATTTGGGAAACAAAATATTTCTGTCAACTTATTCTCCTTTTTATGCTTCATCCTTACTGAAGTGTCATAACTGAAAAACATAGCACAACGAAAATGCCACAGTTAAAGTGAAATGCTTAAAGTACAGGCTGATGCAACAAGCAAAATACAGTGCATCAATCTTGGCTATGTATTTTTCACCATCATTTAAGATACTCTAGTTCTTAGTCTCAATACAAAACCATTTGTCATTCTCTCTCAACTGCATTTTCAAGGAAACATTAAAATGGAGTTGATTGATTTCAGATATTGGATTACTGGTCCATTCAGAAAGAAGATGGCATATATTGCTGCTACATTCAAAGTAAGCAATTTGTTTATATCGTTAGTATATACAAGTATATGTCTAGGGCTTAAAATAATGTTTGTACATCGGACAATGTCTGCCCAGAATTGAAACTTGTCTGGCCAAATCTTTGACTTGCTGGTCATTTTGATCACGAGTAATGTTGAGCTAGGAATTAGATGTGACTGAACTAAAACTAATTTGGCCTGCATCATGACCAGTGACTGGCGAGCCGTTATTTTAAGCCCTGATACCACATCCATTTAAGGACGTAAATGACCAATAATGTCGTTTGATTGTACATGTATAAGCATCTTACATTCAAAGGGAAGAGTAAATTATTTCAGGGGCTGTAAAGTGGCCAACTTCTTTGCTTCAAAATTACGGATGTTTTAAAATTGATACCTTTGGCAGTAATAAAATGAATAACCTTCCCTGTTACCTCCCCTGTAAGTAATGTGGCAGGGGTGGGGTCGGGGTAAATTTTTGCCCAATGAAGTACTGTTATATAATTTATGTTTTATACCCTTCCTTCCCATCCCTTGCAAATTCAAGCCCCTCTCATGCCACACTTCATGGAGGAGGTATGGATATATCTAGATCTATACAGTAATGAGTAGTATGATTTGTTCATCCAACTGGTGCAATTTTTCTATTATTTCTTCCAGAATTGGCCACCTACCCATCAAGCACTCTTATCATACCCCACTAAGTTTACCCCTAATAACACAACTCTACCTGCGAGCTCTACAAGCAAGACTGGTGGTCTGATAACCTCACCCCTTACTGCACGCACCATGGCAAGTGTATTAGATGCTCAGGGTGAAATAAATGACGGCAGTGGAAGTGGTTATTGCACCTTAGACGGATGGGTTCACAACCCATTGGAAACTCTTGGAATGTCAATACACTTAATAAAAAATATTCAGGTATTTTGAAAAAGGTTATCAATATTTATATGTTTAGGGACTGCAGATAGGGAGGGGCTGTGTCAAGTGTTCCAGTAAAGATCCATGGGTTGAGAACTCTTTTTATATTGAAGTTGTTCATCCATGTGACTTTACCCCCTTGGTATTCTTGGGGTGCACCCATATGACTCAAGATCCCTTAAGATATAAATAACGGAAATGATGAAATCATAGCCGCCATCTTGGTTGATTCAACAAGAGAAGCAAATGAGGAATGCTTTGTTATCGTCAACCAACATGGCGGCTATGAAGTAACATGCACCCCAAAAATTTTGTGAATAATATGATACTGAAATGGGGTGTTAACCCGGAGTTAATGGGCAATGATTTACAAAATTTAACAAATACCAAGTGTCGCATCACATACATTTTCATACACATACATGTTCTTTCTCTGACTCCTCCTACCTCTTGGAATTTTCAAATTCCTCTGTTGGGGGGAGGGGGAGGGGATTTGGATAATTTCAGGAACTACACATACTAAACTATTCCTTTGCCTTGTCCAGGGTAAACCAGCTCTCAATGTAAGAGTATGGCCTCCAGTCTTACCAAAAATGGATTTCATAAAGATGGGGTATGAAAAAAAAAGTGAATTACAAATTATTTTTGAAATAATTTAATAGCCAATGAATAATTTTTGGTGCAGAGCAGAGTGGGTTGAGATAATAGTGTGATGGTCTTATGCACCTTTTGTCATGATGAAGGATGATGATGTTGAGGTATATCCTTTAAATATTTTTAGCTGGAAAATGGATAAAAATAGTCAAGAATCTGATGGAGAATCAGGTACAGTATTAATTGTCATGATTTATTTTTATGATAAACTGATTTATTTTTATGGTAACYTGTATTTTTCATTTACTGTAAATCCTTTTGTTTCAGAAACCTTTAAATGCCTTGAAGTACAAGAACTTAAACTAGAACCCAAAGACGAGGAAGTAAGTCTCAAAGAAAATATAGGAAAATGTTTGATAGGTGAAATAACTCCAGTATCTTCCAATTTTAGGGTTCATGGTTTAATATTGATGGAGAACCTTTTGATGCTCGACCTGTACATATCACACTTCACCCAGACAAGTTGAAGGTCTTTTGTGGCAAAGATTAGGTGGATATCAGCCATACACTGGACACCGATCAACACAAAACAAGAGAGATACGAAATACGAGAAACTTGAGTTTAAGAAATAAAAAATTCAATTTTTTATTCAGTTTTCAATTGATTTTGTTTTTCAGGTATAAATTATTGCATTCTAAGATACAAATATCTTTTTTTTTTTTCAATCTGTAAAAATTATTTTAAGAAGCATACCAGAACTCTTGAAGGTTGGGCTGGAGTTTTAAAAAATGATGTAAAAACAGTTATGAATCCTGGAGGGCAATTCTTAAACCATTTTTTTTTCATAATTTTTTGGCAGGTAATTAAAATATTACAAATGCCTGCCTTCAATAAATATTTTTACCAGTTAATTTATAGTTCGTCAGAAAGTTTTGGACCCCTCTTTTTCTTCTTCTTCTTTTCCTTTTTCTTTTGTTGTGGAGTGTGACCTTTTCCTTCTGCTTTCTGCTTAGCAAATTCCTATTAATCAAATATTGATAGCTAGTATGAAAGTCAGGGCATAGATAGCTCACTGATTGAGTGGGAATATAGTTTGTGGATGGAGGAAAATCAGAGAACCCAGAAAAAAACCTTGAATGAAGGGAGAGATCTAATACCAGCCTTGATTTCTCATCCAAGAATTGTAAAAACAATGTAGGGGAAATGTAGTTTGTATGGTAGTAAAATGCTTGCCTCTCTGCTCACCTTTGTGGTTCAGGGTTTGATTCCCTGTCTCCAATGTAAGCTCAGTTAATTGGTTCTCTTTCTAACTCTGATGGCTTTTCTGGTTTTTCCTCCCTCCTCTCAAACCAACCCTAATTAATTCAAACTAGTTAAAGCTGTGTTATGGATGGGGTCATACATGGACTGTATAGCAGCTGGTGCTGTCACATTGCTTTTAGTACGACCCCATTGAGCTACGCCACTGCTCTATATGTGGTGGTGATAAGCAATAAACTTAGTTTTTTTTGCACTCACTTTTTCCAGCATTGTTGATTCTTTGTAAGGGTTGATGTAGTTCTCATCTTTAGGTATCAATTCAAGTTCCTGGGCAATCTAAAGTAGAAATACACAGCTTCGTTTGCATAATGTTTTATCAATGACATATTGAACAGAGACACCATGACATTTGAAACTGAATCTATAATGAAAGAAACTAATTAAAAATCATAAGAAGATGATCAATTCAAAGTCTATAGTCGTAGTAGATTCTTACTAGATCAAGAAGTTGATGTCCTGTTTTGTCATATACTTCTGAAGCATTACAAATACTGATGCACCACTTCATGATCAACTGGTTTTCTTTCGACTTGCTGTAAATCTAAACAAGAAAGAATTGAAGCATCAGATTTGAAAACATCATGGTATTCATGATGATAATACACGATGGAGCTTGTGATAATGCATAATGATAATGTACAATAATAATGAAACATGATATAGTGATAATGCATGATGATAATAATGTATGATGATAACGATACATGATTATGATGATACGTTATGATGATATTATGATGATACATGATGATGATGATACCTGATGATACATGATGATGATACATGATGATACATGATGATACATGGTGATGATACATGATGATGATACATGATGATGATAACAAACCTGGTGGGTGATATCAGGTAGCCTCAGCAGAATATCTCCAAAGAAAGCTGTATTTTCTAACACATGAGCCAAAGCTGGAATAAAAGTGGTAATATTACAGTCATCTAATTATTTTTATTGTCTAATAATAAAGATATTTTTAGATATTTGTACCTTCTTGTATTTTCTTGTCTGTCGGGAATGGATCTCCTGGAGTATAACCACTTTCAATCAATGCTGTCTTAGAATCTTTCAATACCTGGAAAATGCAATCAAATAAAGGTAAAAAACTGAATGAATTAATGAACAAATGGACAAGTGGATATATGATTAAGTAGATCAAAGGCAATTCAATAAATAAAGTGATTTATTAAATGGATAGCGAAAGATTAATTAACAGATTTAGCAAAACCATCTTCAGAGAACAAATGAATTTACAAACCAATAATAGAGTGATTTTATAATTGCTTAATTGCATAATATATAGTGGTAGACATTAATTCCATTGTTTTCTATGAACCTTGCATTACATCATCAAGAGACTAGTACTACTGTGCACTCAGTACTGACCAACAGATATGCGTCAAGCAGGTAATATTATAAATTTAATTAAAATATCTGTCAACTAATTAATTAACTAATATTTTATTAACAACATGCACCAGCAAAAAAAAATGGCAGAAATTAATCAAGACTCAAGGAAAACTAATATAAATAATATAAATAATTTTAAAATTAATATTTACCATGAACATTTTTTCCAGGACTTTGTCCGTCATTTCATATTGTTTTGCATATCCTTTGACTTCCAACTGCATGGATTTGGAAGCAGCGACTTGATAACCTCTTTTAACTTTAAATCCCCTGCGATCTGGAAAACAACAGAAAATAATTTTCAGACATAAAAATGTAATAAAAGAATCACAGACATTTTTTGTCTAATCTTTGAATTCCTTCGAAACTATGTTGCATCAATTCGTAAGCTTTTTAAATGATGTTAATGGTGTTGGTTGATGAAACTAAAGTTTTAAAAAAACTCAAGTATATAGTTGGAATACAAAAAAAAATTTCTTGAAGTTAAGCTAACATGTAGTCTTTAGAGAAATATCAATACTTGAAAAACACTATTAGTAGCAAAATTGTATTATTTCTCAAGTATTTCGGAATCATTCAATTCAGTAATATTAAAATAAACAAATATATAAGATGAATAAATCAAGACATTTTGAACGTGTAATATTAGCCCTCAAATAAAGTTTTTACTCACAAGTTTCTAGTTGCAATCTAGCTTGATTTTCGCGTAGTAATCTTTGTTCTTCTCTAAGTTCATCTTCTATCTTGTCTATCTTCTCATTAGCATGGCTTATGGAGAATAGGAATATTATGAGATATTTTTGAAGGATTTGATTCATTTTGAGTTGTTTTTCGGTCTTCTTTCTTGATCGTCTCGTTTGTTATTACTTTTTGTCGAATACTAAAGGAGCACGTGGAATTTACACAGGGAGCCCAACATATGAGATTTCAATAAACACAGGGATCCCAAAACAGATTGCTCTACTTTAGGCAAGAACTCAATGAGGTAGATTAGAGGCATGGGAATCGAGGGTGCTGTAGCGTTAATGCACTCTCCTCTCTTCTGGGGTCATGGGTTCCCTGACTAAAGAATTTGTTAGGTCATTCCCTTGATTCAAGGGCTTTACTCCAGGTTCTTCAGGGATGGAAAATGTCTCATTTCATTTTGTAATCCCTCCCATCCAGTTGAAAATATCCCATTTTTTGATGGTGCACTCAGGTTTACTCCCAAGTTAGACTCCAGAGGGACTTCTGATCCAGTGCGCTTTGCATCTAGTTTAAGTGTTGTCGCGCGCGCTGAGCACTAAAATCAGATGTGAAGGAGATTAGAATTAATTTCAAGGGATTAACAAATTCCACTGTTTCACCATGGAATTTCCAGTCAAATTAAGTAAGAATATATATATTCATTGCATACTGAGTAGATTTTGTACAACAGTGAATAACATGCTTTTAATTATTCACATGTTTATTTGTTTCATGTATATATAAAGTATAATGCATAATGTCCTTGATAACCAGCCTTGTCTTTTAATTTAATCCTGTATGATTTAAATTCTAGCCGATTCACTTGAGTAAAATAAAGCTGTGGAATGCAGCATTGAGATTACTTTGAACTTCCCATCATTCTAGGTTGTCATATATACATACAATGAGACTATTATTATTTAGTGTCAGAGGGTTACTATATCATCCAGCAAGTAGTGTCTCCAGTGAACAAATTTATGAGACATAGGGACACAGAATCTAAGGCTGCATTCACTATGTATGCCAGGGGAGGGGGAGACAGGTGATATTGTTTTATTATATCTAAAGTTTTGGGCTCCCTCCCCTCAGTTTCTGAAAAAAATGAGGCAAAAAAARAAGAAGAAGAAGAAGAAGAAAAGAGATCTACCCATTAAATTTTTCTCTGGCATACATGATGAATGCAGTCTAATCCCATAGAGAGCAGCAGAGTATGTAACAAGGGTATCTTTATTTTACTTACAAGAAAAATTTTTCACTTCACTAAACTATATATTGCATTAAAATCTCTTTTTTCCTCTCTTATTTCCAGTAGGTGGCTTCTGCAGCTCAAATTTAGTACCAAATGCACTAGCAGATGTTGCAGGAGTACCAAACGATGACCCAAGACTGGTATTTGTTGGTGTTCCAAAGCCAAAACCTGTGTTTGGTTTAGAAACTTGTGTCCCTGCGCCAAATCCTGTTGATGTGCCAACTGCGTGTGTCCCAAAGCCTTTGAATCCAAGACTTGAGCCTAACCCTGTAGAGGTACTGCCAAGACTTCCTCCTGTTCCAAATGATGATGTACCAGAACTTAAACCTGTTCCAAAAGAAGAGCCAAAACTTGACCCAATGGTGGTTCCTCCAGTGGTTCCAAACTTACTTGTTGTAGGTAGATTCACACTAGAATTTGATGTGTTCCTTGAGGCTGAGATTTGAATGGAATAAGAAATCAGGCAGGTTTTTTTTCCTAGTGAAAATTTATACATTGAAGTCCTGTTATCTCAATCCCTGGGTATTTCAAACTTAAAGCTGCATCCCATGGATTTGTGTCAGTATACAATTTTATCATAGATAACTTAAAAACTTCATTATTTTGAACAATTTTTCCTCGTCCAACAAGGTTTCCAACCATGTGCTCTTTAATCAACATGAATACTTGAGCAGGAGCATTGATAAGGATGAAACTTGTACAAAGAATCATTCCCTTTAGGATAGGTCAAGAGGTTGTTTTAGAGTACTGATYTTGATTTAACAGATCAAAAACAGTTTTCCGTGTTTGATACTCTGATCAAGGCACGCGGGATGTTGGAAGAACACGAGAGGAGCGTAGGAAACCACGACGCGTAGCGGAGTGGTTTCCAGCTTCTCGAGTGTTATCCCAACATCCCAAGTGTTTTGATCAGAGTATCAAACACAGAAAACTGTTTTTGATTTGTTTTATAAAATAACAAACGCGTGAAAAAATCGAAAAAAAGCAAAGTCTAAGTAAATTCTCCCTACGTGCCATCTTATTCAAACTGACCAATGAGCGCGCACGATAGATTAAAAATGACGATAGCGTGTTTTGATACTCTCATCAAACATGGTTTTCGACCAATCATAGCGCGCGTAGTATCCCAATTATTTTATAAATAAATGTAAAGGTTTGAATGTGATAAAGCATTGGAAACAATCTTGTCCAACACATTCAGATCTGAAACATAATGAAACAATAACTAGCACACTTACTACTGTTTGAAATACTGTTGAATGGAGATGGCCCAATAGGTACAGAAACATCTAGAAGAAAAATCAAATTCATGAAATAGAACCCATACAAAGAGAATGAGTGAGAGAGAGAGAAAAGAGAGAGAGGAAGAGCTTTGTTGTAGCACTGGGAAATGGGACATCCACAAAGAGCAAAGAGATTTTTTAAAATGAAAATGGTATGTTTGTGTATTGGTAAGCAAGACAACAACTTACTTGGTCTTGCATTGATTCTTCTTCTTGTGAAGACATCAGTAGAGTCTTTAAAGTATGCTTTGCGATAGTTAAGATAATGCTCTTTTTGAAGCTGTTGAAGGACAAGAAAAGGATAAGTTCAGACCTTTCAAAATTCAGATTCCTTTTCAAATTATTTTTATTTATAAGTTTCTTGGAGAAAATTAAAGCAAATCATTAGCATCACAGTTTTGATTTGATTTATTAGTCCACATTATGCTTGATTAATACAGTACAGTTATTACATAACTGTTTAAATCAGGGCACAAAATCAACTTTTAAATCCACTAGCAAAACCTTGCTAGTAAGTTTTGTTCTCATTAGCAAAAATTTCAAAGTCACTAGTGATCAGACGCAGTGAATAACAAGCTTTACTTGACGCCAGTTCTAAAATTCTCAGTCCTTCAATTTCTGGACTGTGTTCATACTTGCAAAACTTACATGTAGCTAAATATAAAATTTCACCTGCATTTTGCCAGTTTGCGAGCGTTGATTTCATGCCCTGTAAATATTGATTTGAGTTTTGTATGAGTATAGTCAATAGAATGTACCTTGACAGCTTCATGGATGCTGTGTAGCTGAGCTGCTAGAGCAATGAATGTTTCATGTACTTTATGCATAACATTAGACAAATCTGGGATGAAATATATGTTTAATGTTAGAGCATATTGACTAATAATAACAATAACTGGCTGTCAGATGGATGATGCTAAAGATAATCCTTTATGTTCTTGATCGCAGTTTGTTTTCAACATCAACATATGGATCATACAGCATATTAATAACATAAAAATTAGTATCATACAGCATATTATCTTCAAAGTATTCATCATAATGTATTATCATGTATCATCATCATGTATCATCATCATCATG
>NW_022258393.1:81398-95820 GCF_009602425.1 Actinia tenebrosa | reverse complement strand
ATCATGTATTATTATCATTAAGTATCATCATTATATATCATTAAATTACCAATACCTTGAGGAGTGAGTGTTTGCCCTTGTGAAAGGGTTGCCAAGTGACTTTCCATGATCTCAATTTGTTTTCTATAGACCTGCATACGTTCTTCAAAGCTTTCTACAAGCCTCTGAAAGTATTCCTGTGGTGCTGTGTTTTCATGCTGTAATGCTGGAGGAATTTCACTTGTGTGTTGAGCTATCTCTGCATTCTTCAGCTCCTAAAAAAGCAACACAATACATGACTTTTTAACATCATATTCAGAAAACACTTGCATAAATTATTTTAGTAACACCCAGCATGTTTATGTTTGGATCACAGTAACATACCTGAGCAACATCCATTTTAAGGTTTTCTACRGCACATGCATCCCTCTGTATGCTATTAGATACTACAGCCAGTGACTACCAAAGAAATGACAATTATTTAATTATCTATGATAATATATCTGGGTCTGAGGGTGTTCATAATATTTAGAGGAAGCAAATATTCATAGTACTATGACTACCTCTGGTACTGATTTGCCGTGTGGCAGCTTTACAACAGACCAATCCCGGCTATGCTTGAGTGTCCACCCGAGCAATGGGTAGTTTTAAAAAAATTAATTAATTAAAATTAAAATTAAATAATAATAAAAAGAAAAAAAAGAAAAGAAAAAAAAAAAGAAAGAAAAAAAGAAAGAAAAAAAAAGAGAAAAAAAGGGTACTTTTCTCAATAATATACAGAATGCAAACCCAACAAACTTGAAAGTCATGCCCTGACATAAGTACTTACCTGTCTTAAGGACATGGTTTCTTCCTGCACTTTTTGAATACTACTTGCAGAAAATCTAGATATCTCATCCCTGTGTTCTTTTTGTTGTTTAACATATTTTCTAAAGTGAAGAAAAGCAACAAAAATGCATGAAACAAAGTGCCAATAGTTGGCAACCTAGTCATCAGCAATGACAGCAGACCAGGGTCTTTTTCATAACTTTTTGTCTTACTAGCAGTACTTATGTAGAAATAGTTTACAAGTTGTACATTTTTTGAGAAAAATTATTAAAAGCAATGAGAAAGAATTTCATGGTTCATTCTGTTCTTTTTCATGGTTCATTCTGTTCTAGCTTTGGTTGTAATATAGATAATTTTACCTAATTTGGCTTTGTATCTTACTTCACTAGACAAAACAAAATACCTTCATGATTGACAGAAGTGGCACTTACTTGATTTCCTCAACTATCTTGACAAGTGGTTCAGGGACTTGATTATCTTTAAGATTCTGTATTTCACTGCAAATAATAACCAATGGTTGTTAAGCACCATGTTGAATATCAAAACTACGATTTTTGATTAGCACTATTATTGTTTGGCCAAAAAAAGTCCAATCTGTTAGCTACATGTAACTGTACTACTAACAAAGTTTCTTATGGTAGTGGGGCTACAAGCAGTTGTCTGATATCCTTTGCACACATTCCTTTGTTCTGTTCATTAGCACCTATTGTCTTAATATTCTTAAACTGTATGTACTACTATCAGAGTTTATGGTAGGGAGACAAGATATAAATAACACAATATGCAAAGAATTCTGGTAGTAGTAGTAAAATGCCATCACCATGCAAATGGCCTATTTTTTAAAAAACAACTTCTCTGATCATTAGGGCTTTGTCTAAAATAGGCCTGATAATCTAGACAAGCTACCTTTTATGGGGGAGGGGAGGGTGGAGAGTGGAGACGGGAGAGGGGAGAAGAGRGTTACAGTCACAAAGGTCCGTTACAAACCTCTGTTTTCCAGCTATTCCAGTTGCAGTTCCAGACAGTGACACAGTAGAGCTTGTTCCAGTTCCCCCAAGTCCAGTAACACCAGTCGATACCAGCCCAGCAGTAGACTTTGGAGCATTTGCTGAAGCAAGGTTACCAAATAGCCCTCCTGTAGTACTAGTGGTATTAGTAGATCCAAAAGCACCTAGACCTTTACTCGGTGCACTGGTACTCGTCGTTGTCCCAAGTAAAGAAAAGCCGCCAGTTGTCTTGGGTTGAGATGAGCTAAACAAACTAGTCCCCGGGTTAACAGTTTGTAACCCACTTAATGATAAAACATTAGAAGTAGGAGCAGCAGATATTGCAGAAGACTGTCCAAAGCCAAAACCACCAGTCGAAGCAGCTGTAGAGGCTGCAGGCTGTCCAAACCCCGAGAACGTCGTTGGCTTTGCGGCTGATAAACCACCTAAAGACAGCCCGCCAGAAGCGGTCGTAGTTGTACCAAAACTGATGGAACCCACTGGAGTTGACGCTCCTAGAGTACCACCAAAGAGACCGCTAGTACTTGTGGCAGTACTTCTCTGTGGAGTAGCTGCAACACCACCGAAACTAAAGCCTGAAGTGGCACCAGTTTTACCGAACACTGCGGCCGCCATTTTGCTTCAAAAAAGTGTCCTTCGCCTCGATCATTTCTAACAGGGATTTTGATTGGACAAATTTTCGATTAACCAATCAATTCTCGTGTTAAATTAACATTAGTTCTCAGGCTTCGCAGGGTTGAAGAATGAAAATATACCACAAACCTTTGCAGGCGTTACTACAGGAAGCCCAAGATGGCGTTGAGTCRCAATAAAATGTCTGGATGAATGGAGTTAAAAAACGAAGATAAACCAGCCCTTTCCTTCCTCTCACATTCCTAAAACCAAGTAGGATGGATATAATACAGACCACGCAGGTAGGGTGTTGAAAATTGGAGCAATTCACTGAGAATTAAATTATTCACGGACGTGTGAACTTGGCGATTTCATAAACTGCAAGATTTTTCAATTATTAACTTACATTCCACAGCATTAACTTTAGAAAATCCCCTCGTTTAACACATTTAAATTTTCAGTAATACATGAACTACAAGTAAATGTTTCCTGACGTTTCTCGTTGTATTCTCAAAAAGGAAAATATTTTTTGTAACGAGATGTATAATCCTAAGTGTCGTGGTTTCGCTTGTACTTGTTCTGATCTCAAGTTTCCCATGACTCTATTACAGGTTCATGGAGTGAGTTTAAAATCTAACCTGGGCAAGAAAGCAAGAGGAAGTCTCTATGTGACCACCACTCACTTAATCTTCGTGGATCCTGATGGTGTTAAAGAGACATGGGTAAAAATAATCTCTTAGTGAACAATRATATTTTCTGCATATTTTTATGGTCATATTACATGTGAATCGTGGACGTTCTTACTTTCATAAGGCTGATGATCATTATGAAAGCACTTCCTTATATTGTATTCATAACTTAGAATTAATTTGGTGTCATACTAGGAAATATGCATACAGTCTGCCCATGGAGGGTGATTAGAATATCCAAGGGGTAAGAAGAGGGTTAGAGGAGCCTGTTATATTGTGTAGTTCCAGAAGTTATCCATCCATACTTCCCCCATGGATAAGGATTGGAATTCTCAGTGGGGAGACGTCTTTGGAGAGTATAACTTGTAGCTCTATAGGTGGGCTATTAGAATTTCTAAGGGATTGGGAGGCTCTTAGGTGGGTATATCTTGGCCTTGTGTAGGGAACTCCCCAGGGAAATGCGATCCAATGAGTTCCGTAAAAATCAACATGTGAGTTGAGTGTTGTGTGCATAGAATATTTAATGTAGTGGTAGTGCGAGTGAGCGAAAAGTGTCCCCAATTAGTGCGAAAGCGCTAGAACGACTAGACACTTAAATAAAAGCGATTTATTTTTTCTTATGTGAAACTACCTAGAGAGAATGATGAGGCTCTAACATCAACCTTGCTATATCAACAGATAGATAGAGTGTCCGATAGACTAATTGATAGGTTGCAAGCATTCCCAAGAAAGTCAAAACACAAAAACGATGGATGCTAATGAGAGATCTTTTGTTAAATGGCAAACAATGTTCCTCAGAGAGGCCACAGTGACTTAACATGCAATCGAATAATACACTATAGTAGACTCAAATTCCATTTTTTTCTTTTTGTGTCTATTTGATTATTACGCATTTACCAGTATTTTTTATTTCGTGGGTTAAGTGCCTTGATTTTATTTCAGAAAATATAGTATGCTGTCAACCTAACAAAATGCTTTCTTTTTCTTTCAGATTCTTCATTCTCACATTTCAAATATAGAAAAACTACCCCTAAACACCTCAGGAGCTCCACTTAGAATTCGCTGCAAGACATTCCAGGATGTAACTATTGTTGTTCCAAAGGAAAAAGAGTGTCATGACGTATATTCTGCGCTATTGCACTTTTCTAATCCAGGTATATATAAGTGATAACAATTTGTGGTAAGGATAAGATTTACCTGGTCACATGTTGATCGGTTTGATATGGCCAGTCATAGTATCCAGCCTTTGATACATTTTTTTGCCCCAAAAATCATAATATTATATATATTTTATATTCCCCCCCCCCAAATATTATATTAATTAATGCAATTATTACCCTCTCTGAGTTTCGAAAATGATAGGCAAAATCCCTCAAGTGCAAAGGGCCGGGTCTTTTTGTATGAAAAGCCGGCTGTGATGAACACTCTGACACCATTTTTTTGCAGAGAAAATAGAAGACCTGTATGCCTTTACCTACTCCCCTCAGACAGAAAAACTAACCAAAACAGCAGGATGGGCCTTATTCGATATCAAGTCTGAATATGCTAGGATGGGTCTGCCATCAGACTTATGGACTTCAACATCAATGAACAATGATTATAAGGTACAGCACAGTATTCAGCCATTGTGGGATATTTTACAGTGAGACTACTATAACCGAGGACACTTAGACAGCAAAAACAATCAAATTGTAGAATGAAAACAATACATTCTAACTTTGGGTAGTGCAGCCAATCAGAAAGTAGCAGAAAACAATAGCCTATCAACATATCTTTTTTTTCCCACAAGAAAATGACAATGGGTATTACAAATTGCTATTTTGTGCAGTCTAGGTTTTGTGATTGACTCGACATGGCTTGGCAYTGGTTTTGAACGGGATTGGAGGGGGTGGGTTAGTGCTACTCCTATTCACCTCTTACTATAGAAACTAGAAATAGAAATAAGTATGGTTGCTTTAAGTTCATATGCCAATAATGCTTTTATCTTTTCAGTTATGCGACACATACCCAAATACTTTGTTTGTCCCCACGTCTGCAACAGAAGAAACTATTTATGGCAGTTCTAAGTTCCGTAGCAGAGGAAGGCTGCCTGTCTTGTCGTTCTATCACAAGAGCACCAAGGCTGCCATCTGCCGATGTAGTCAACCCTTAGGAGGCTTCAAGGGACGCTGCCCCGAGGATGAAAGCATGATTCAAGCTATATTAAAATCTAATCCTGAGTCTAAATTCCTTTACATAGTTGACACCAGACCAAAAGTGAGTCAACAAATTTGTTATCTTATGAAATATAGGTTTGGGTTACCTGTGGTATACACAGAAGCCCAACTACTTGGATTATAAGATTAGTGTTAACATCAAATATTGTTGATTCAGATCAATGCCATGGCAAACAGAGCAGCAGGGAAAGGATACGAAAGTGAAGACTTTTACGACAATGTCAAGTTCCAGTTTGTGGGCATTGAAAATATACACGTGATGAGACAATCATTGTACAAGATGCTTGAAGGTAAAGGACAACGTTCGTGAAATATTTTCTTATAAAATTAAAATACGATAGGAAGTTCCAAGCATGTAAAGTAAAAAAATAGTAAAGTACCTATATTTAACGTCGGTAGTTCCTTCAGTTGAAATTCAACTGCTATCAATGGAAGCCGACGGTGCACACTTTACCCCCTCTCTCCATCAGTGCTCTGTTTTAAGAGTATTTAAAGCTGAAGCTACACGGATTAGAGAGAAGTCGAAACAGACGTGGAGATCCTAAGGATCAAACCATGGAATCAACATCATATCAATAGTTTATTTTGCGCCAAAGTTAAAAATTTTGTAATTTACAATATATTATTAAAAGAGAAAGGTTCAATGGGGTACATGAAATAGTATTATTTTTTTAGTTGTAAATGACAGCCCCAAGTTATCATTTGGTGCATTTATCAATGGTTTGGAGGCTAGTAACTGGCTGAAACACATCAAATCAGTTATGGATACTTCTGTGTTTATTGCCAAGGTTAGTGATCTGGTTTATACACTTTTATGTCACTATAATAACAATGTTAAATCCCCAGGGTGAGGGGGGGTTACTTTCCTAAGATACATAACATTGAGGACTACTACTAAATGGTTTGGGATTTTAACTCTAATCAATCTGCACTTCTACTCCAAGGAAATATGACATGATCAGGTTTCCATGATTGTCATCATAAGCATCATCTTGAGGATTTCTAAAATTGTTTAAGGGTGGGGTTTGATTTTCATTAGAATCCAGTGTGGGCTCACTCAAAATGTAAAATTTCCCTTGATGAACCCACTACCTCAGCCCCAGTGCTATAACATTAACGAATAGATTAGGGATAGCTGAAAATGTTCATACTCTGGCTCTCCTACTTAATCATTCAATAAGGGGGGATATTTTCTATTTAAAGTAAGCCATTATATACTTGAATATTCTTCAGGCTATCATACTTGAGAAGGCTAGTGTTCTTGTCCATTGTAGTGATGGATGGGACAGAACAGCTCAGACATGTTCTCTTGCTAGTATCATATTGGACCCATACTACAGGACCATCCACGGCTTTCAGGTATGATGAACTTAAACATACAATACTAGTTACTTCTACTAAGGGTTGTCAAAATACAATAGCAATAACAGCACAGCAGCAGCAACAATAACAGCAACAGTAAAGTTCAACAACAACAGCAGCAGCAACAGCAGCAGCAGCAACAGCAGCAACAACAGCAGCAACAATGACAACAGAAGCAGCAGCAGCAGCAACAACAACAGCAGCAATGACAACAGAAGCAGCAACAACAACAGCAACAGCAACAATAACAGCAACTGACAGTAAAGTTCAACAGAAATAGCAGCAGCCACAACAACAGCAGCAGCAGCAACAACAGCAGTAGCAACAGCAACAACAACAACAACAGCAGCAGCAACAAAACAACAACAGAAAAAGCAACAGCAGCAGCAACAATGACATAAGTATCAGCAAGCAGCAGTAGCAGCGACAACAGAAATGACTAATTTCTAATGTTAAACTGAATTGTTCATTGTAGGTTCTCATTGAAAAGGAATGGCTATCCTTTGGACACAAGTTTACTGATAGGTGATGAATGACCTCATGTTTCACACCCATTTACAATCAAACTAAGAAATTTGTGAACACCTGAAATATGTCTGCAATGTGAAACATCATGTTCTGACCAATCACATGCGACAGATATTAGAAATGAATCTATTCTCGCATGGGATTGGTCAGAACCCAATATTTAACATTCCAGACATATTTTAGGTGTTTACGATTTTCTTAGTTTGACAGTAACATTGTAAACGAAACAAAAAAACTAAAAATGGGAATTAGATTAAAGGGACATTTAGAACTCTCTTGGCCTGTGAAATAATCACATATTAATTTAATTTAATTTTACGTTTTCTTATTTAGGTGTGGTCTTCTTCAGTCAGACCAAAAGGAGTTCTCTCCCGTCTTTCTCCAGTTCCTTGAAAGCATCTGGCAGTTACTTGAACAGTTTCCTTTCTGTTTTCAATTTAATGAGAGGTTTCTCCTGACACTGCATGACCATGTGCATTCTTGCCAGGTTTGGTTCACATTACTTGTTATAATTAAAATTCTCGAATGTTCGAAAGTTTTATTCTAAGCGTTATRTTTGTGAAACCACAACATGTAATGGAGTAGTTTCCAGCTTCTCAAGTTTTCTTTAAGTATTCCAAGTGTTTTGATCAGAGCACAGTCAACTCTCGTTACACCAGACAGCCTTGGGACTGTCACTTCATGTCTGTAAACGCAAGCGTCAGCAATAGCAAGAATTAATTAGCCTGTAATTTCTTTGTCAATATTTCTGCCGGGGATTTTTCTTCAGTCCGTAATATTTGGCTGGCTGCAAGGCGAGGGTTGACTGTATCTAAAACTGTCTCATATTTCCATCTTAAAATAACAAATTACCCAAAAATACTGTTATATTTCCTGTAAGTTCAAATTGTTTTTAAATGYTCACATATAAAATGGTATTTTTACCAATCAGAGCCAGTGAAAAACTGTCATTTTAAGGTATTAGGATACGAAAAATGACGAATTGCTTGAAAAAAAATTTTGTTTTTAATTTCGTAATTTTAAACTTTTATCYTTCATACGTTTGTGAAACGTCTTGCAATTTTTGATTGGAAAGCCAAAATTTTGAGAAAAATCGAAATCATGACTTTATCAAGACCGGAAATGTACCGTTGCTTAATATATGCACATCTGTCATGCTCCTTTGTCATTGTAAAAAGATCCTACATTGCGATCGTCCAGAACACCATATAATTTGACAAGTGATGACAAAATGGAAGCTCAAGGTGTTTTGGCCAACACCATCGTGGCTCCCTGCTTCCGGCTCCAAACAAAGAAATGTGTTTTTCTCGAATCTTTTTTGCYGCTAAAACCTCAACTTCGAAAAGCTAAAAGGCCCTTGGATTTCATTCGATTTTTCTAAAATTTGGAGAGTTTATAAAGTAACTCATGATCCAAAAAAGGGTGTCTCCGAATTTTGAAATTTAATTTCTTTCCAAAGTTATGACRCTTTTTACTCTAAACAACACTCCAAAAGCAATCGTCGAACTTTGATCAAAAATAGCGAGAGATATAAAACAGATATCAAAAATCTGGGACACCCTTTTTGAGCTTATTATCTCCTGAGTATGTTAAGCCATTTTTCGCAAACATAGCTTAAAATGTACGTGTCCGTTAACGTTTTCACTGAGGCATGGTCAAATTTCGCTTCGAGGACAATAACGTGAACCACAATTWAAAAAATCGTATTTTGAAAATTTCTTCATAAMCTATATTTACTCAGCTTTCAGAAAATGTATACTTTGTTTGTGTTACACTATAAAGCCAGCGCGTTATTTAAGTTTGCGCGCATAGTGGTCGTAAACGTATCCTAATACCTTAAGGTGAGCAATTTATGATGTGTTTTATTTTCTGCTTTCCCTCTTTGCAGTTTGGCACATTTTTAGGAAATTGTGAAAGAGAAAGAAAAGAATTGGAGTAAGTATCACTATTAATATTTTTAATTATTTCAAAATATGTCTAAAAAGGAGTTCCTGAGGGAGTCCACGCTGGTTCCACGCGCTATTGGTTGTTCTCACTGTCAAATTTATTTATTTTTGATACCCTGAAACATCTGGGCTAATCAAAGTCAGGGCACATACAACTAACTTAAAGAACAAATTGGAATTTAGCATATTATTAGGTTTTGCGTAGGAAGGAAAACCATAGAAAAAGGTGAAAAACCCTCAATTTAATGGAGAGAACCATCAAACTCTATTCAAACATGACCCAGGGCTGCAATACTGCTACACCACTCTTGTCCAGTGATCATGTTGGGAAAGACTTATCTAAAACCAACTTTACTCATAGTTCCTATGACCCTGGAAAGTTGCTTATTGTTAGTGGTTTATTCTATTCCAGGTTATCCAAGAGAACATATTCACTGTGGGGTTAYATGTGGCAGAATATCAGTGATTATGCTAACCCACTCTACAGAGAAGCTGATGATATCCTATGGCCTGACACATCTCCACAGTCTATCAAGTAGGATAATGAATATATAATGATTCCTCTATGAAGTAGACATCAATCCTTTATTAATGGCCACTGCCATGGACAATGTCCAAAATTTTCTTCCCTTATTTATTGTAAATGAACCTCTATACTTTGGACACCTTTATGAAGTAGACAAAATGCTAACTCCTGAGGGTGCAGCTTAATAAAAGGACCAGTACAATAATAATCAAATTCCCATAAAAAYGTTTCAAATTTTTCCCTAGGTTTTTTGATATTAATGCATCTAGGTATCAAGACATAGGTACTTGCCTCGAGCAAATTCGAGGAGATACTAAGTTCATATAGGTAGTATAGATACCCACTGCTGTTAATAGAACTGACTTATTGCTTTGTTTGCAGGTTTTGGAGAGCTATGTATAATCGTTTTGACAATGATATTCACCCGCGGGAATCCTTAATGGATTCACTCAGTAGCATAATTGACCATAATGATTCATTACAGGACCACATCAAGCTACTAGAGAAGGTAAGAAGTACTAAGAGTCTGCCTCAGGGACTGTAACTGCCATCATTTGGGAGGGCATTACTTTAGAGGGCCACAGGGTCATCAGTTTAATTCCTAAACTGTTAAGTGCTACCCTCTTAAAATAAAGTCTATTGTATTGTATTGTATTGTACTGTGTGGACACACTAACGGGGAACAATTGAATAAAACTGACCAATCAGATAACAGTAAACTAGACAGAAATTAAACTGAGTACAGATTCAACCAATCAGATTATCACACTCTCATTATATTAATGTGCTATCTGAATGGCTGTTTAGAAAAAATCGAACTAAATGTCACAATATGATTGGTTAATGATGCTTGTTTATAAGCGCATTCCCGGTAGGAGTATCTGCAAGAAAAGTGCCACCATGACAGGAACCTAGCCGTGTGTTTCTAAAATGTTTGAGGGAAGGAGAATAAACAAAAGTCCCTACAGACTTCCTCATGAATATGATAAGATATAATATATTTTCAGGGTTTTCGTTCTTTCCCACTTATAAGCTTTTTACTTAGGCATTTTTTATGACRAGTCAAAAGCACACTGGAAACAAACTGTTTACAGCCAAATATTTGTTTCTAATTGGTTTGCTTTTTGTTGCCGTTTTTCAGCGAATAGAATTATTAAAGAAAATAAAGACTCATAAATCAACTTCAGTAACAAATGGACCAGCAACGTCAAGTACAAATTCACCAACATTAGAAAGTGTTGAACCCAACACTGACTCAATGAATGCTTTAAGTATAAACAGTGATGTCACACCATCAAAAGAAGAAGAGACAAAAGAAGGGGCAAAACAGGTTAATTCTGAAGCGTTACCACCAGAGATAACTACTGCTTTGAAACGTCAAGGCATGCAATTAAAAGACTTATTAACAGATGTTCCATCTCTTGCGGTTCAGTGGAAGTCTGTCAGGGATGTGTCGCAGTGTTCTTCTTGTGCTGCACCTATTGCTTTCTTAGATAGAAAGGTAATGAGGAGTGCTTTCATTTTATATTTCTATGCTGCAGTCTAAAATGCTCCACACTGAGTGAATGATCTGAATAGTGAATGCAGTTGCCTTTCAAAGACCATGTGTCATCAAGGGCAGATCCACCCAAAATTTTAGGGGGGGGCTAATTGAGTTTAGGGGGGACTAATTGAGTTTAGGGGGGGATAATTGAGTTTAGGGGGGACTAATTGAGTTTTGGGGGGCTAATTGAGTTTCTTCGGTCAACACAACGGAAAACGATAAAAAAAGCATCTAATTCTTCAGTTTTTTTTTTTTTTTCTGCTGAAGGGGGGCTTCAGTTCCCCTTTGCGCCCCCTGGATCCGCCCTTGGTCATTCCCTAGAGTATGGTTTCTTTTCTTAATTGTTGCAACTGAGAAGACACATGAATAAGGATACAAAACTCAAACTAAGAATCTTGTTCTTAAGAGAATGACACATGGTCTGAAATAGAAAAAGATTCAATCCAAGGTAAAGAGATAATAATATTGAATGGCTAACCTTAGATTAATATAATTCAGCTAATCAATACCAATTTGTATTTTTCCTTTAGTATCATTGTTGGAACTGTGGCGAAGTTTTCTGTCGACGATGCATTGACAGACAGTGCTCTTTACCAGCGCACTACTCCGAAAACAGGGTACCAGTATGCAAAAAGTGTTACAAACAAATACAAGGCTGAGAACACACAGCTGAGAAAATTTGTAGAAATTTGGTATCACTCTCGAATTATTTCCACTTCAAGCATTCAACAAAACAGTAAAAATACTTCAGACTCAGGGCTTGAAATAGCAGGCTACCTATGGCTGAAATGTAAGCCAACCAATTAATATTACTAATAGCAAATATTGCAAATATCATTGTGATTGAGATTTGCTATTGAAAATGAACAGAATTGTAACAATCTTCGATTTCCCGATACAAAAAAGTCATTATTTTTGAGAATAAATTGTAAGTTAAAATGTATTAGAAATAATATTTTGGAAAAATGAGTTTCATTTTTAACTAGTGCACATTTCTTCACAGTTGAATTAGAAATGACTTCTTTGAAAAGCAAGTAATCTTAAAATCAATTCAAGAATTTTTTCTGAAAAACACTTGTTGGAGCAGTTTTTATGTCTGTGTGAGCTTTACAACATACAGTAATAAAAGATCTGCTGTCTATGTATACTAAATTTCCAGAAACTCTGGATCCATACCACCTCTTTACTAGATGGGATTGAAATCTCCAAGGGGAAGGATTGAGTATATCATCTTTATCATTTTATGAAAATGTCTAGCACAGGTGTCCGCGGGAAGGAATACATGCCATGTTCAACCCTATTTTGAGGAGGTATGGGTATTTTCTGGAATGTTATRGAATGTTATGGTATACAACAGCTTTATTTGATGTTGACTTATTTAAACATTGACCATTGATGGCTCCACACTACACCATAACACATCACCATACAACACCTGACTAAAGTACAATACATCATACCATACCACTACTAACAGTAAATCATAACACGTCACCACACTTACAGTACATATACCACACTATACCACAACAAACCTTACCATGTCATACTACACAACACCACACTAGAGTACAGTACATATATACCCTTCTACACAACACCACATCACCTCAACATACTATACCATACAACACTAAAGGGTACAGTACATTATACCACATCATACTACACCACACCACACTAAAGTACAGTTTGTATTTACGTTTCTACACAACACCACGTCACTACAACACACCATACCACACAACACTAAAGGGTACAGTACATTATACCACATCATACTACACCACACCACACTAGAGTACAGTACGTATTTACTTTTCTACACAACACCACGTCACCACAACACAACACAACACTAAAGGGTACAGCACATTATACCACACTACAACACTCAACACAACACTACCCCACAACACATTACAACATAGCTGAGACAAGATTAGGCAAAAATGGCATTTTTTAAATAAATATTCTTATCACATAACTTGATAGACCCATCCAGCTTAGGCACAAACATCTTTTCCCATTTTGGACCATGCAATATTCCCTTACAGAAAACAATTCATGGGGGAAGGGGAGGGGGTTTGTATTCTGTAATGTGTTTTCTCAAGTGTTAAAATAAACAAAGATAAAGTACCTAAGCTGATTGTATAGGTCTGTTATAAAGTTAAACCTATTTGAAAAAAAACAATTTAAAATTCATATGGCAGTTGTAAGAAAAACTAATTTAAAAAAATTCAAATTGCATGAAAAATAATTTTAGTGTCCAAAAAATGTTTAGAAATGAAAAATGAAAATAAATATTTTCATTGAAACATGCTTTTTATTAATTAAATACATAAACTGGAGAATTTATCTAAATTGCTTAGTTTCCTATAAGAGTGATTATATTATATCTGCAAACCATTACCTTTCATTTGGATTTACATTTGGAAATGGAAATTCTCAGTATTCTACGAACTCACATTTTAATGGCTTGCTGTGAAATTGATTTTTCACTGCCGTCAGTCAAGAACCCGAAAGGTACAGACTGATTCTTTTTGATTGACAGCAGTGCAAAACCAAATTTCAGCATGCAGCTTGCAACCACCGAGTGTCCATAATATTGACAATAGACCCTTTTCGATTTCCGCTGTGTTTCTTGAATACAGACTCATTTACTCAGGCTTAGCCTCGATTTCATGAAGAATATTCACRTGTTCCAGTCAAGGTCTGTCAAGTTTCAAAGTGCTTGTATTGTTGAAGTTGTGCATTCTTTACTTTACTGTTGGTATTTGCGAGTAATTAGACACTGATTCGAAGCCTGAGTAAATGAGTCTGTAATCAAGAAACAAGAACTCGAAACTGGACTATTATTGCGATAATGCAGCAAGCCCTGTACCCCTTGCATTGGATCTTGGGGTTAAAGACTGCCCCCCAATATTCAACCCACAACAGTTTTGACCTGATGATAACCTACCTTGCCTTGGAATAGATCAATTGCAATGAAACATTTGAACTAAGACCTTACTTTACTGACACCAAATGTTGCTCATGGTTTTTATTTCACTGGTTTTTTCTCACTACATCTTAACTTAGGTACAAAATGTGTTATGCAACTCAAACATGTATCTATGATTTTATCTTCACCACCATCATCACAATCACTAACACCACCATCATGTATCACCATCATGTATCATC